>JAXIVD010001629.1:25000-70000 GCA_036785275.1 Cancer borealis
ACTGCATCTTGTACATTTAAACTTTTGATGGTAAAGTAAAATGCGAGGTCGCTTTTCTGCATTTGGCACGACTTGCACTTGACTAAAATATATCCTAATGTGAAAAAATAAAATGAGGGAAAAAAACAAACGTTAAAAAAATAAATAATAGTCTTCCTCACTTATTTTCCTCCGTAATAAGTCCATCTCGACTACTTCTGTTACTGTCACGTGATTCCTCCTCTCCTTTACATTTATGAGAGAAAATTTCCAAGCAAGCAAACTTTTTTCCTATTTCACTGCACCTTTTTCTGGGAGAGGAAATTGTGTAGCATAAGTAACGGTAATGGACCCAGTTAAACCCTTTAAAGGTAAATAGCCTCTGAAAAAAATTTAAATAATATAAAAGGCGAATTTCCCTGCGCCCGAGCACGCGAGGCCTCCACTCCGTCGTTTCAGTAAGTCCTGGCGGGTAGTTAAGCGTCTGTGTGTACGGTTATGGGACGTTCAAGTTGGGGCACTCTTATAAGTACTCGAGTGTGGCCAAAAACTATCACTTCCTCACCGTTCTTTTGCCTTACGATCACTGTTGGGAAGAGGAAGTAATGGTTTTCACATGTATATCAGACGCAGGTGTTAGTAATGGGATGGTACACACATACATATACACACATACACATACACATACAGGACACATTAAACCTTAGTTGCATGCAGGTGAGTCTCAGGTATGGTTGGTACACCTGTTCATTTATTTTCAGCATAGTTACTAAGGTGTTTTACATATATATAAACACAAATTATTATACTATACTGTGATTGTTCTTCCTCTCTTCATGTTCTATTATTCTATTCCTTTGTTTTTTTTATGGTTGGTTCATTCTCTCGTTTATTTTTGTTGTGTCATTATCTGTGTGCGTTTGATATATTTTTTTTAGTTTGAGTTTATGTGCATTTCCTTACTTTATAACTACCCATTATTTTGTTCATTTAATCTTGTTGTTCGCACATACACTACGTTTCATCTATGGTACCTGTTTTTTATCATATATTTCATTTACCTTGTTTTTTCATATTATTTTGTCTATCCCATTATTCCACCCAACTAATCATTTATCTATTCTCTTCCGTTCTCTGTTGTTGTTGCGATTTTTTTTTTTCTATTTATTTCGTCCATATGTTTATGTTTTCCCCTCAATTATCGTTCGCGCCGCTGGGGGGAAGTCTGCGAACAATGAAATATGAACCAATTTCCAGCTGCACTTGCCTCCCCCCCACATCAAAACTGTCACGTTACTTAGTCCATAACGCCCAATTTTGACCCATTCCGAAAAAAAAAATAATGATCCTATGCACGGGCAGTTTTAAAAGATTCACGTAGTCTGTTTTGTCAGCAAAGGTAATTCGTGAGATTTATGGAAATGTTAAGTAATGTTCCGTGCCATTCCATTCTAAAAAAAAAAAAAAAGTGAGTAAAAAAAATATGGTGATGTATTAAGCAGCTGTGAGTGAGGGAAGGGGGGGGGGGGCGAGGGGGGTGGTAGAGGTGGTAGAAAAAAAAAAAGAAACTAATGATTATTTTATTTATTAGAGTTGTTATTGTAGTTAAATCACTGTTGGGAATGGACGGGAATGATGTGACAGTGTGTTCGGAGTGACGGATGAGAGGCAGACTAATTCATTTTTTACGCCCCTGTTGGAGAATAACAAGTAAGTATCTCTTTACTGATTATTAAGGAATTTACACCCCAGTTGTCCTTCCCATCAAAACATGACGATAAAACAGAGCGACTTATATGACGGTATTTTTCGTTCTATGTTACGACAGGAAATATATGTGTACGTAATGAACTTGATCCCGGTGTACAGGTTGACGTATCCATTGTGGTCGTGTGCGTCTATGAACGTGTCTGTTTCCGAAAATCTCCAGTGTACACAACAAGGAGGATGTATGGTAGGCAGATGTGTCTAGTATTGATCTGTGTTTGTTTATCTATTTGTTTTCTTATTTGGAGATGAGAGAAAAACAGACAAACAGACAGACAGGTAAACAGACAAACAGGTACAAAGGTCAACAGATACACAAACACAAACAGGTAGGCAGACAACAAGAAGAACAATAATTAAAATAAAGAAAGAGAGATAGAAAGAGAAAGAGAGAAAGAGAGAGAGAAAGACAGAAATAGAGAGAGCAAGACAGAAAGAGAGAGCAAGACAGAAAGATAGAGAAAGACAGAAAGAGAGAGAATGATAGCAAGAGAGAGAAAGATAGAAAGAGAGAGAAAGAGAGTAAGAGAAAAAAAAAAAGAGCGACAAAAAAAACAAACAGAGAAATATCACACCAGAGATAAACTAAAAGTTAGCTCTTATTGAGTGAAAAATTGCAAGTGGCGGGTGTGAGGGTCTCCTAACTTCCCTTAACGCGGCAGATTTTCTCTCCTTGGTATAACGAGACAATGAAAGTTATAAGCGAGCCTCTCCATCCCGTTTTTCCCCACATTACTACTTCAGGCCGTAATATAATTGAATTTCACGGTAAGCCTACTTTCTGCTTCCGGAAAACACAGGTGGGTGAGGCAGGCTAGTGAGGAAGGAAGGAAGGAAGGAAGGAAGGAAGGAAGGAAGGAAGTGTAAGGAAAGCAGGTGAGAAAGGTAAGTGAGAAAGGAAAGTAAGGAAAGTGTGTGAAAAGAGGAAAAGATTAGGAAGGTGAGTGAGGGAGGCAGTGAGGAAAGGCAAGAGGGATGAGGAAAGAATGTATGAATGAGGGAAAGTGAGAGAGGAAGAGAGGAAGCAGAGGGAAGAAGGCAGTGAAGAAGGCGGTGCGGAAGATAAGTGAGGAAAGTGAGTAAGGAAGGCAAGTGGAAAATGTGAGGAAGAAGAAAAATGAGAGGAGGAGAAAGAAAGGAAGAAGTGGGAGGAAAGTGAGAAAGTCATTGAGAAAAACAGGTAAAAGAAAAGGCATCAAAAGTTTACTAAATTATTTAAATGAGCAAATCAGACCTAATATGGTACAATAATAGGACACACACACACACACACACACACACACACACACACACACACACACACACACACACACACACACACACACACACACACACACACACACAAGAAAAACCGGAGAGAAAATGTAGGTAGAAAAGACAGAGAGACGAATAGACAAATGATAGTGATTACGCGTGACGTACACTACTTTTTGGCGGGCGATCGCATTCATTCTAACCACGACAGACTCAAAACTTACGATGCAGCCAGGTGGGTACAAGTGTGTCAAGTGGACTGAAGGCTACATGCACCTGCTGGGACTCGTGGTGAGGCAATACAGTTACAGAAGGAGAGAGGGACTTCTTAAAGGGCAACAGGCAAAGGGAACCAAACACACACACACACACACACACACACACACACACACATACACACACACACACACACACACACACACACACACACACACACACACACACACACACACACACACACATGCACAAAAAAGTAGACTTATGACCGATTCAAACAGCGATCTAAGAGATATAACTCACTGTTTAAGAAGTCCAAATGTGTAGCACGCTTCCTAAATTAGCTTTTTATGGACTACAAAGCAAATTGTGTGTCAAACAGAACGATATCAGAAGAAAGGTATGATGTATCCTGTCACTGGCTAATGTCTATCGCCCTTAACCTTACTTACAACACAAGCGCTTCCACTTTCTAATCCCGAGCCACAACAAGGGACTTTTACATACTTTCATGATATGCGAGACCCTGCCATCATACAGTTACTTGGTGTGATTTATGACTTGGCTCGAATATAACGTATCATCGCTTCGAATTTTGTTAATGTGTCGAAAGTGCCTGCAGGTTCACTTTCGCCCTGACCCACCAACATTAGACGACCTCCTTCGCGACGCCCTTCTAACATTTTACGCCGTCAAGAGTTGTCCAGCACCGCCTTTTTGCACTGGGATCAACTACCTTTCTCTTCAGCTTCTCCCGCCGCGCCCATCATTCATCCCGGCGTCTGATCACACAGGACAAACTTTCTCTCTCTCCATTCATTGTCTCTCAAGGCCGGTTTATTATATACTTATCAATAGCTATTATATTACCTCCATCCTATTTATATATTACTGACCTACACATTTTTTTCTCTACACGACAGGTTAGAGTTAGTGTTTGTTGTATACGAGTTAAGATGAATTTGTGTTACCTTCAAAAATTGACCTATTAACTAATAAGAACATTTCCTATCACCCATTTCCACTATTACGATATTACTTTGTCTTGCCTTAAGCCCTCTCACCTCGGCCCAACCTCATGACCTTTTAAGCCTGCGATAACATAACTCTGCTTTCCTGTAATCCTCTTCTTTGTCCTACTCTCTCTCTCTCTCTCTCTCTCTCTCTCTCTCTCTCTCTCTCTCTCTCTCTCTCTCTCTCTCTCTCTCTCTCTCTCTCTCTCTCTCTCTCTCTTTCTATGTTGTCAATTACAATCACCCAATACTGGACATTTTTTTCTCTCTTCTTTGTTTCTTTTCCTCTTTTTCCCTTTTTCTGTTCGTGTTGCTTTTCACTTTTATTCTGTCTGAGTCCCACTTTGAGGCACCCGGAAACGTGCCAGGAATTAGAGCTTATTTAGAGAGAATTGTCAATTGAACGTTCGGTAAATGGGGGAGGTTGCCATGGAGACGAACATTGGCACTCACACACACACACACACACACACACACACACACACACACAGACACACACACACACACACACACACACACACACACACACACACACACACACACACACACACACACACACACACACAACACACACACACACGCAATAGAAAATAAAAAATAAAATCGAAGTTCAACAGAAAAGTAAGGTTGAAAAGAGATTACTATACCTCTCTCTTTTTTTCTCTTCTCTCTCTCTCTCTCTCTCTCTCTCTCTCTCTCTCTCTCTCTCTCTCTCTCTCTCTCTCTCTCTCTCTCTCTCTCTCTCTCTCTCTCTCTCTCTCTCTCCTCTCTCTCTCTCTCTCTCTCATTCGCCCACCACTATAGTGTAGAGCTAAGTGGTGTGACTCCATTTGCCTGACATCTCCAACAATGGCCAAACACCAGCTTGCTCCCATTACCACCAGCATATTTCAGCACTTTGTCCTTTATTTCCCTCCCAATAGCTGCCACCCGCCTCGTCCCAAGGAGTCAAAATTTAGTCCTTTCCCTTTTTTAATATCGAATTACTCAAGTCATCCATTTTTTCCACCTCCTGTTACTATTTTTTCTCTTGCTATTATCTCGTTTTTTTGTATTTGTTTCGTATTATTTTGGGTTTCTGTCTGTCCGTCTGTTTTATTCTGTTATTTTACACTCTCTTTCTCTCTCTCTCTCTCTCTCTCTCTCTCTCTCTCTCTCTCTCTCTCTCTCTCTCTCTCTCTCTCTCTCTCTCTTTCTCTCTTCTCTCTCTCTCTCTCTCTCTCTCTCTCTCTCTCTCTCTCTCTCTCTCTCTCTCTCTCTCTCTCTCTCTCTTTTCTCTTTATCTCTCTTCTTTAACTTTCTACGTGTTGCATCATTTTGTGTTTCCCCTAAAATTGCTCTATTCGTTCCTCGTTCCACTAATCACCCCTTCTATTAATTCCCCTCTTTATCCATGTTGCTCCTCTTCCTCTCTAAACTCCTATCACACCATTTTTTTTAAGCTTTCCTCCCCACCTATCCCTTCTTACCCTTTTATCTCCCTCTTTCCTCCCCTCTATCTCCATACTTTTTTTTCTCTCACTCTCTTTCTCTCTCACTCTCTTACCTAAAGCTTCCTCTCCCAAAAACTTTCTCCACACTTACTCCACTCTAACTACCCATCTTCCACCCACCCTTACCCTCCACTCCCCTTCACCTCTACTTTCCTCCCTCCCACCCATTCCCCTTAAACTCTTGCTCTTTATACTCCCTCTCTTTTCCATTGCTCCCCTATCACACCCCTCTTTCTCTCTCTCTCTCTCTCTCTCTCTCTCTCTCTCTCTCTCTCTCTCTCTCTCTCTCTCTCTCTCTCTCTCTCTCTCTCTCTCTCTCTCTCTCTCTCTCTCTCTCTCTCTTCTTTTTCCCCCTCATGTCCCCTCGCAGTATTGCACGTGTACAATATTGCATGCATCGACATCTGGCCAGTTAAAAAAAATTTCCCCTCTGCTGATTTTGTAATTCCCTTATGTTTAGCAGGGGTGGCAGAGCGTGGCTGACTCAGTTGGCGAGTGGCTGTGAGTTGCTGTTGTTTTGTTTGCATAGCTCATTAAGTAAAGTGGGTTGTGTAGTACTCAATTAAAGTGACTTAAGTGGACATACTAACCAGGGTGTTGGGATACTGAGGGACTGGTTATGATAATGATATATGAAAGTGTGTAGTGTGTTTTGGTAGTGTGAGGGTGTAGTAAGGTTTGGGAAGGTGTATTATGTTGCATGTTGTTAGTAAGAGTGTGTAGCTGATGTGTTCAATGATTCATACATACATGTGCTTGTTTGGTGCTTAACGTTCCTAGGTTTGCATGTCTCAGTGTATTGTTGTTTGTCTTTTATGTCTATTTATCATGTATGTTTTAGATTTTTCATGTAGGAGACCAGCAGCAGCCATTAAAAGTAAAGAACAGGTTATTGTCATTAGTATTATTTCGTAATTAAGGTTGCAATAGACTATTTAATTCTAGTAATAAAAAACTGAGTTTAGATTCGTGTTCAGCATACCCAATATCCCCTTTGTACCAATTTTCATGAGATTCGAAGGTGTGGAAATTTTCATGAAATTTTGCAGGGTAACCCATGTGGATTTTTATCACCAATTTTGTTTTTCTAAATAACTCAGAAAATATAAGGTTTACCTAAAAAACGTATATAATACTAAACATAGAGGAAACAAAGTCTGTTCTACTGAGTTTGTTTGAAATTGAATTGAACTGTAAGTAACTGAGAAAATGACACATATATAATTTTTCACAAAACTGAAGGTTTCTAAGAAATTATGGGAGTAATTAAGTATAGTTATACAATTTGATACCACCATCAGATAGAACTTGTCAAGCTTAACAAATTTGAATCCATACCACCATCAGATAGAACTTGTCAAGCTTAACAAATTTGAATCCCAACATTTTTCTTGTCAGACTAATGATTGCGTTTTAAATGCAAAAAACTAATTCGGCCACAATCCTGGTCGAAATTTGCGGGTCAAAAATTCATAAAACCATTTCTGTCACAGATACGTGAAACATTATAGGAATGGAGGCTTTAGATCCTCCAGTTTGCAATCAGATAGGTTGAGGAAGTTATATTGTATAACAAACGATTTAGGAGACAACGGCAAGAACCACACCACTTGCAGAAAACCTTGAATTAGTTGTAATTCTGTAACATGTAGAAATAGGGAAACCGAATGACTTTCATACATTCATATCATGTGAAATAAAGGGCTTCTATATATGCTTGTTTGAGGAAGAAAACTAGGCATCGACCAGTGAGAGTAAAAACAGGTATTTCAATTGCCTTTATTAGGCTTCCAAGGGTGAGATAAGATGTCTATATCTAGCAATCACAAACAGGAGTCCAGATTCGAGTTCAGCATGCCCGAGAGCCCCTTTGTAGGTGTGTGTGTGTGTGTGTGTGTGTGTGTGTGTGTGTGTGTGTGTGTGTGTGTGTGTTGTGTGTGTGTGTGTGTGTGTGTGTGTGTGTGTGTGTGTTTTCTGTCTGTTTTTTCTTCTTCTTTTTTTCTCTCTCTCTCTCTTTCTCTCTCTTTCTTTCTCTTTCTTTCTCTCTTTCTCATAACACTCCAGCCTGAGGTTTGGTTCGCCCCGTGACGCAGATCCTTCGGCGGGAGGGCCCCGCGGGCATTATCTGTTGTCCTCTGTGGTTTAGGAAAGCTACCAAATGTCTTCATCTCGCTCGCTCAGTTTCAGAGAACGTGTCAGTCGTTCTCGTCCCTTTGCTCTTTGATTATCGTTCAACGCCGCCTGCGGATACACCGCCCAAATTGACTTGTAGAATGCATGATGTTCTTGGATTCCTTTACAAATGGACTCAATAACATACGGACGAGGCAAGGGGGAAAAGTGAACACACACACACACACACACACACACACATACACACACACACACACACACACACACACACACACACATACACACACACACACACACACACACACACACACACACACACACACCTAACACACATAGATAGATAGATAGGTAGATAGATAGATATAGATATGGATAGATAAGATTATAGATATAGATAAATCAATTGATAGATAGAAGAATTCGTAAATAAGTGTAATATTAATGAATGATTAACCAATTTATCTATTTATTGAAAAAGGTTTGCAAGAAACTATATTTCTATTCAACTTACGAAACAATGTGTTTGTGTGTGTGTGCGTGTGTGTGTGTGTGTGTGTGTGTGTGTGTGTGTGTGTGTGTGTGTGTGTGTGTGTGTGTCTGTGTGTGTATGTGTGTGTGTGTGTGTGTGTGTGTGTGTGTGTGTGTGTGTGTGTGTGTGTGTGTGTTGGGGGGTGAGGGGGGTGTTGCTGGTGGCCACACAATTACTTCCTGGGTTCAAGCGAGGACACAATCGTCCTCCTCCATCACGGCGACGCTAAAGGTAAAAAATGTCACCACTTTCTGGGGTTAATTGACCTTTTCTTAACACTACTTGGAAATGTTGCTCAAATTGACGATACCAACAAGGAAAGGGAATGTCCAGCTCAGTGGAAAAAACAAACATAACGAATCACATTCCTGAGCAAATATTATAAAATATATGTTTATGTAATACATAATTTCTTCTTCCTTTATGATAAAAATGTACCAGAATTTTGCCCTTACTAGAAATATACTTGATGCAGCAGCAGCAGCAGCAGCAGTACAAACACTGCCACACTCCTGTTCCTCTTTTCTGACTGACTATTACTTTCTTTTCCAAATTCTTCCTAAAAGTCTTAAAAACACCCATCCTTGTCTTGACTGATCTCCAGTATTTGAGGCTTTTTGTTATTCCAAAGATGCATTTCATTAGCTTAACTCTCAGTTGCACCGTCCAGTTACGCCCACCCCTCCTCCCCGCCACACAGACCCTGATTTACTCTTTTAAACAATTCTTGTGTCATGAGGCTAATTGAGAGGTAAATCAAGGGTCGTTCGTAACCTCGATCATTATCATTACTGTTCACCCTTGGCCATAATCAGAGCCTGACTCACCTTGGTCCCCGGGGCTAGAATACTGCAGCTGGCACCCCCTCCCATACTCACCCCGAACCTTAATCATACCCTTGGGTCAGACCGCCTCCCCGGCCACAATATTAGTAGTAACTAGCTTTACCTCACCCCCCCCCCCTTATATTTACTGCTCTTATCATGCCCTTCAGCAAGTCGCCGACAACTGGTACCAGCGGTCCAAGTCCTAAATGTTCTCTCCTCCCTCCCTTGACACCCTTCCACGACTCCTCTTCTCTGTATGCTTTCCCTTACTCCTCCTCCTCCACCTCGTATTCTTCCCCTTCCAGTATTCCATTCTCTCCCCCTCCATAGCCTCTCCACAAGCTATCTTCTCCTTTCTCTAAAACCCACTTCCTACCCTCACTCCACAACATCACTCCATAGTCTCGTTCTCTCCCTCCATCCCCTCCACGCCCCTGCCTCCCCTCCTTCATCCCTCGTCCCCCCGGTTCCTCGCGGCGGTGGAGGCCAATGAGAAGTGATCGGGGTGTGTGCAGCATGGCCAAGCACAACTTAATGTTTGTGTGGTGACCGGCTGCGGGAGATGGGGATGAAGACTCGTTACCCTCCTCCTCCTCCTCCTCCTCCTCCTCCTCCTCCTCCTTCTCCTCCTTCTCCTCCTCCTTCTCCTCTTCTTCTTCCTCCTCCTACTCCTCCTCCTCCTCCCCCCCTCAACCACTGCCCTCCTCCCGCTCCTCTTTCCTTCTCTTCGTTTTCTTCCACCTCCTCCTCCTCCTTCTCCTCCTTTCTTTCTCCTCTTTACCGTGCTCTCTTTCTACCTTCATTCTTTTTAATCTTCCTTTACTTTTTCTTCTTCTTTATACATTTTTTTAGTTATATATTTGTATGATCTTGCTTGTTGTTTTATAAATTTATTACGTTGTTGTCATCTACTCCTTCATTCCCTTCTTTACATCCTCCTCCTCCTCCTCCTCCTCCTTCTCCTCCTTCCATCCTCCACCTGTCTCGAGGCAAGGCAGCTGCTATGAAAAGAAGATCCCTCAAGCAACTCTACACTGGAAAATATGGAATAATAAAACACAAACACTGAAGACAACACATGCGAACAAAGTCAATGAAGCGAGGATCCTACGGCCGCCCCAAACACCATGCATCCACCTCCTTGGCTCCTATACACCACCACGTCTACCACCGCCACCACCACCACCACCACCACCACCATCACGAGGATCCCTGGCTTAGCTGAATGATGGCTTTCCAAGAGGTTAATATCAACACAGATTCCATCACGTCTATGGCTTGACACACTACCTGCCGCCCGTCCCCTAAAGCCCCGTCAGCTCTTGCCTCCCCGACCGCATTCTTCTTCTGCCTTTCTAATGGAGCGTCAAATCGTCTTCTCACCTACTGGATGTTTACCTATTTTGAATTCTATTTCTTTGGTGTTTATTATTTTATTTTTTAGCTTCCCTTTACTGTTTTCCGTTTTCTCTTATTCCCCCTTTCTGGCGACCCTCCCCAGCCCAGCCTCGTTCCGGCCATTTGCTATCGATCTGTTCCTAATTCCAGTTTCTCTCGCTCTCTCTCTCTCTCTCTCTCTCTCTCTCTCTCTCTCTCTCTCTCTCTCTCTCTCTCTCTCTCTCTCTCTCTCTCTCTCTCTCTCTCTCTCTTCAGTCTTCCAGCCCATTTAATTAAAACTCGATGTAAATTTTCGTAATTGCCACTTGTCCAATTCTTCCTCCTTACTTCTCACCCAATTATCCGGAATTTCTTTTTGGATGTCGACTCTCTCTCTCTCTCTTTCTCTCTTTCCTCTCTTCCTCTCTCTCTCTCTCTCTCTCTCTCTCTCTCTCTCTCTCTCTCTCTCTCTCTCTCTCTCTCTCTCTCTCTCTCTCTCTCTCTCTCTCTCTCTCTCTCATCTTTATTCGTGTATCGTTTGGTAATCTCAATTATTCTGGCTTCACAAATTATCTATGTTTAGTATCTGTTTGTCTAGTTCCTTCTGTTTGACTGCAGGTGTCGATACGTACTTGTGTGTGTATTTATGTATGTATGTATGTATGTATGTATGTATCTATGTACGTATGAATGCATGTATGTGTGTATGTATGTATCTCACTAAATCTCTCTCTCTCGCTCTCTCTCTCTCTCTCTCTCTCTCTCTCTCTCTCTCTCTCTCTCTCTCTCTCTCTCTCTCTCTCTCTCTCTCTCTCTCTCTCTCTCTCTCTCTCTCTCTCTCTCTCTCTCTCTCTCTCTCTCTCTTTCTCTCTCTATCTCTCTCTTTCTCTCTCCTTGCCGCCTCCTCGTTCCCTCCTCTCCCCCTTTGATTGCTTCTCACTCGTCCACTTCCTGCTGTGGGCAAGTCCAATTTCGAGACAGTTTGCATATTAATCACAATTCTATTCTTACGGCACCCTTCTGCATCCACATTCGCCTCCATCTGCTTCCTCTTCCATCTAGGGACTTTTTTTTTTTACTCCTCCAATGGCCGGCTTTACGTCCTCTTCCTTTACCTGTGGATGGGGTGGTTATGGATTCATTTCTCGTTCATAAAGGTAAAGAAACGGTTTCCTCTGACGATCTGAAACACCTGAAGTCATTTTGTGATGTAATGGCTATGGCAAATTACATCTTCCTTCAGGTTCATTTACTTCCTCCCTTTCCTTCCTTATTATTAGACTTTCTCCATTTGGTTCCTTATCTGATATTCTACCTTCCCCGCAGGTTTATGTCAATGGTATTGTTCTTTGTTCTCCGCCTTGTGCTTTATTGGAGTGGTCTTTATTACGTAAGTGATCTTGTGATAGTGTTATTATAATAGTTTTGATGTAGTGAAATGAATCCTATGATTATTTAGCGATGGAAGTTTGGGTTAATATATTAGATATTTTTAGCATTGATGTTAAATTTTAATCAACCTATTATTTACCTATTTATTTATTTGTTTGTATAGTTAATGTTTGGTGTAAGAATAAAACATCCAGGCTGGTCGGTAATCCACTTTTTATCAACTTCTTTCATATCTTTTAAATGTTTAACCCTACACGAAATTTTTAAACATTTCCTTCCCTTCCCTTGGTATTTATCACACTATCCTGCACCTTATGTTTCTTCCCAAGTCTCTGTTCCTCATAATCCTCTTCCTTTTGCTCCCTCCGTTCTCTCTTATACTGTTGCCTTGCCTTCTCCCTCGCGGTCATTTTCTCTTTAGTCAAGTAAAATTTCCTCACCGTGGACCATCTCTCTCCTCCCCTCCCGTCACCCCATCACAACCCCTCTGTTCCCCATCATTCTGTGCTCAATTCTCCGTTCACCCTCTCTCTACCATGCTGTTTCTGCATCTCTGTCTTTATCTCTTCCTCTTTATCGGTACATCACTCTTTCTCACTTACCGACTGTGTTTTATTTGTGATTCTTTCTCTTCCTATATTTGCGTCTAGTCTCATGGCTTCTTCTCAATAAGGCACCAATTTTCCACATCCTCTATATGTAAAAATCTCCTTTATCATCTCATATTTTCTTTTACCTTCCTTCTTCAGACGACCCTTACCCTCCCTCCCAGCCTCCGTCCCTTCCTTCATCCCTCCCACCTTTTCCTTCTCCTTCTTGCTCCTCTTCCTCCACCTCCTCTCTCCCGCTCTCCCGCTTTTATTTCTCCTCCTCCTTACCTTACTCTCCGCACCCCAGGAGAGGAGTATGTCATCGGCGCTGTGAAAATTATGAGAGGAGGATCTTTTCTTGTCTGAGAGGACCGAGGAGGTCTCATTGTCTGTCCGATATTATATGATCAATACTAAATTCCCTCTCCACTCCGCATTATCTGAGCAGAGAGAACCCTACCAGCCTACCTTTAAAGGAGGGTGAAGGGAGGAATAGAATTTCAAATATTTCTTAACACACTCTAGAAATAGTTTACACGTATTCTCAAGCATGTAGAGGCACCCTTTGGACTTTTTAATGACTCAACTCTTCCAATACCGTGTAAATTCTTGCTATCTCTATTGTTCTCTCTCTCTCTCTCTCTCTCTCTCTCTCTCTCTCTCTCTCTCTCTCTCTCTCTCTCTCTCTCTCTCTCTCTCTCTCTCTCTCTCTCTCTCTCTCTCTCTCTCTCTCTCTCTCTCTCTCTCTCTCTCATTGCGTCTCCCTTCCTCTCTTCCTCTAACATTCCGTGTTTTTTATACTCTCTTCCTTACGGTGGATCGCCTCCAGAGGGTTCTGCTCACCTCTATAGGGCAATAATCTTTAGTTTCCCCTTGTCAACGTCGTCCAGTGCCTCTCCCCTTAAGCCTACAAGTGACGTGATAGGCAAGCAAGAGATCGCTAAGACAATAAACAAAGGGAGAGTTTTTTCTTTTACAACCTCGATGAAGAAAAAATAGAAGAAAAAACTCGGTCTATGGAAGATCGTCCACCCTTACGGCCAGGCGTCGTTCAAATCACAAGGGAAATTACACCTTGAGTCATCATGTTCTAAGTTCCATACTCTTGGGATAAGACATATTTTACTATTATTGTTCCTCGCTTTTTTTCTTTTACCCTCACACGCGTCGGACGAGGTAGGCGTCCGGGATGAGGTGGAGCCATCAGACTCCATCCAAAATTACCGTCGATGTCCTCATTGGAAAACGCTTCACACAATGCATTAGCGACCCTCATCAGGGACTTAATGTTGACGTATACGTATGAGTGCTCAGCTCGTCACCGGACCTCCTCCAGAGCGGAGAAATTAAAACGTTATTAATGATCTAGTCATTAGCATGGCGACTAGCACGGCCACGGTGCACGGCGATGAGGGTGGGCGGGTCTGTTAAGGCGAAGACCGATGTCAGTAGCGTCGAAATTCTTAACCTGGCGTCGTTTGCTGTAGCCCTTACTCAGATCTAAGGGCTGGAACTCCCGTGTCAGCCGCCTTCGGAAGCTAACCCTTGGCTACTGGAGGAAGAGAACCTCTTCGAAAGGCTGACCAGTAACGATCAATATTTATTTAATGTTATAAAACTTTCCGAGCACCAAAAGGACGACGTCCCACACAGCACACAGAGGCGCTCACTCTTTCCTGGCAAGCACCACCGCCACCACAATCATCATCCAATATATCGAAAAACTATAAATACAAAATAGAAACATCAAAGTCAAAATCAGCCAAAAACGAACACAGTTGAGACAAGCGCCGTTATTCTCCAACTTAATCATGGCTCCCTTGAGCGTCATGGCGAAGAATTAATACTTGAGTGAGGAAATTTTCCTGTACCTCTCAGAGACCCAGAAGGCCCGTTCAAGCGGGGGGAAGAGAGGGAGACCGGAGGGGGAAATTGGGGGAAATTGGGGTCCAGGAAGGTGGTTAGGGAAGGGAGAAATGAGAATGGTCTGCATAAATGAAGAAAGATGGCATTGGCTTGAGATGGTGGAGTTCCCGAGATAGTTATTCGGGGGGCCTTCTTCCCCCCGCAGCGAGGGCCTGGGGCTCCATTATTTGAATTATACTCTTTCTTGCAGATGCATTCCTGGGCGAGCAGCGCCCCGCGTGTCGGAGAGGCAGCCATAGATAGATATATATGTTGCCTGCGGCCGCTCACAACCCCCCTCGCTTCACGTAAATTCATTGATACACAACAAAGGTACATTTTCCTTCACCACTCGCAGTTTTCGTTGATAGAAAACAAGGTACTGATGAAGGACGAGTGGCTCCTTCAGAAACAAATTGACAAACTGGTGGAGGGACGAGTAAAAAGGCAATTCTATTCCCCAAGACTGTTACGAGGCCCACGCTGGGGACCTGCCAGGGCGAGGAGGGTTCGAGCCCCTGCGCGCGGAGGCCAAACACGTGGCGGGTGAAGAGGCTGTGAGTCCCGCCTCCATGGCTGCTTGTTTGGGCGTGATGGTAATGGTGTTTGAGGGAACGAGAAAAATGGACGATTCTTGTTGAAAAAAAAGTTGCATAGAATATAATAACAAATTTCATACGTCTCATTCTACACACAAACATATAATGTCATATTAATGAGACATAATTATTTATGAAGATTCAAATTAAGTTTCTGGTGTTAGTCATTATGGTTTGTGATTGTCTTTTTGATAATCCTACATGTGGCGGTGGTGGTGGTGGTGGTGGTGGTGGTGGTGGTGGTGGTGGTGGTGGTAGTAATGATAGTAATAATAGCTGTGTTGTTGTTGATGTTAATAATGGAGGCGTTGGTGTAGCTGGAGAAGACGAAGAAAGGGTGAGAGACGGAGGAGAAGGAGAAGGAAAAGAGGGAAGCAGAAAGAAGTAGGAGTGGAAATATAAACAGATGGAGGAGGAGGAGGAGGATGAAGAGGAGGAGTAGGAGGAGGAGGAGGAGAAGCCAACGGGGCCAGAGGGGTGGGCATCACTTATTCATGATGCAGCAGGGGGTTAGGGGGGGATGGGGCTAACGACAGGTGTGGAGGGCTTCTACGGGCCTTAGTCAAAGTCCTCACTTGCATCTTAAAACAGCCGCTTCTTCTTCATCTAATTTAATTTTTAGTGCAAAACAGCAACTCTAAAACGTGGTGGGATATAAAAAAAGGAAAAAACCTTATCTGCATACCGTTGTTTAGGGCATCATTTTAATGGTGTACGTATAATATATTTAACTCCCAACGTTTTTGCTGTTAAGAGAATATTTGTGATATCTTACAAGGGTTAAAAGGCTGTTAACGAGCTCCTAACGACTTCTTAAAGGTGCTTTCTCCCAAGGGCATAATTGTTAAAGTGGATCCTGCCCCCTCCCTTCCCCTCCCCCCTTCACTAGGCGTTACGTTTTACGCATAATCTCGCCCCGCACACAACGCCTCCAGAAACACAACCTAACTATTCCTGGGTTAATCAATACAGTGGTTCAGGACTGGGCCATGCATGCACTTCCTTACTCTACTTACCATATTTCTAGTTCCTAAAAATACGGTAATTGTATATATGTATTCTCACATTTCATTTTTAATTGATCCCTTTACACCTCCATTCACTGCACGCCCCCACCTCTACCCTTCCCTGATTCCGTCTTTCTGCCGCCCACCACCACCACTACTACCTTCTCCCTCCCAACAAGGACCCGGCAAGACTCCTGCAGGTGGAAAGGCGGAGGGAGGGAGGGAGGGAGGGAAGGAGGGAGGGAAGGAGGGAGGGAGTCTCGCTGTGCATATAGATTCCTCATGTTAATGTAGGAATCGACGAAACTCATTAAACTTTACGCATCCCCGTTAACGACTTTTAAGAACTTTTGCCCGAAATCCACCAGGAAACAGCCGGTTTAGATCTAGTACGGATAAATCAGGCTTATGAGGGACGTTACTCTCGATGGATCGGCCATTGGCGGGGTTATACGTATTGGCCGGAAAGAGAATGCAAAAAAAAAAAAAAAATTATCCGGAATGAAGAGGTCGAGTAGTTTTTTTTACCTTGAAAATTTCCTTGGAAATATCCGGTACAAGAGTGTGAGGAATGAGGAGGCTTAACTAGTGTTATTAAAGCTCTGGCCACGTGATGAAAGGTTTAATTTTTGGCCCTAAGGATGGAGTCGTTATTATCCTGAATACACGGACGAGATCCTTCTAAATCGGATGGTTGATGAGCTCTAATACAGGTATGTATCTCGTAATGACTTCTCGTATTAGAGATCTCCTTACGTCTTTTATATCGGCGCTTAAATTAAATTTCAACAGGATTTGGTAATATACAGTTTAGCTCTCTATAATCCAAATGTTCGGCCGGTCAAGGGATGTAAATGTAGCCTTTAAGATATATAAATGATAAGAGTCAAAGTCTCTCAGGTGTGGCCTCTCGTGCCGCTCTCCCCGACGCTAACTGTTATAACTGCAATTATACAGACAAAAATATCACTCCATCTGCCGAGAATGCCAGAATACCTCATCCACATCACAACTAAAATCTTCCTTGAATTCTGCCATGCCACAAGACGCTTCACTAGGGCGAGGCATTCATCCCATTCAGTGTTGTCTCAAGATTCGACACCAGCTCACTAGGGCATCGAGAACACGTCTGTCATCAATCACCCGCAGGCACGACTCTCTCCCAATGAGGCACGAGGAAGAGGAGGCACGAGGAGGAGGAGGAGAAGGAGGAGGAGAAGGAGGAGGAGAGGGAGGAGGAGGAGGAGGAGGAAGAGGAAGGGAGGAGTGAGTTTTCGCTTCCTGAATACAAGGCTCCACCATGGCGGAGTTTAGAGCGACACACGCACATACATACACACACACATGCTCACACGCACACGCACACACACACACACACACACACACACACACACACACACACACACACACACACACACACACACAGACATACACACATCAATAACGCACCTCTACAATTGGATGAGAATTTTATACTTTCTATAAACAAGAAAATATTGGCCTTTCTCACGGGAGATATGACCACCACCACCACCACCACCACCACCACCACCACCACCACCACCATCACCATTACGAACAATATTTACTACTACTGCTACTACTATTGCTACTACTGCTGCTACAACTACTACTATTAACAATAATAATATTAATATTAATTACAATAATAATAATAATCATAATAATAATAATAATAATATTAATACTACTAATAATAATAAAAGTAAAATAGTACTAATACTAATACTGCTTTTACTGTTGTAGAATAAGGTGATGATGATGATGATTATAATAACAACTATTACACAAAAAATATTCATCCCCATAAAAACAAACAATACTAACTACACCAGCCAAGTCAGTGAGTGCAAAAAGCAGAAAAAAGCACAACAAAAAGCAACAACCACCATAGTAACAATTATAACTACAACATAGAGTGAGAAAAAAAGAAAAAACAATTCCTAATAAAAAGAAGAAAAAAAAACGGCATGGGGGGTGTACAGGGTAGTGCTAGGGGGAGGGGGAGGGAGATGAGTATAGGGTGCAAGGTGTAGGTAGGGGTGTAGGGGGAGGTGGATGGAGGAAGGGGGCATGAGAGCACTACATAAAGGATAAAAAAGGAGCAAATTTCCCCCGAACATTTGCTATTGTGTTGCAGCATTTACCTCGTTCTCTCTCACTCTTTTGCACAGTCAATGGTCAAACGTCAGGAATTCACGCGCCTTTTTAATATTCCCATCTGAGAGAAAGTTTGGAAGCCATCACAAGGGTGTAGAATGATCTTTAAAGCCTAGTAGCTCCCCCTTGGAATCCCCCTTGGAATCCCCCTCACTCTCCCTCCTCTCCTCTCCCTTCCTCTCTCTCTCTTGGTCGGTGGGGTAAAACATTTTAATGTCTCTTTTAGTGAGTGTTCCGGTGGCACCATTAAAGGCTTCTCATGTCCCAAGCCTCCACGATCCAGCTGGTTTTCTTTCCCTCTCTTTTTTTTCTGTCCTCTTCCCTCCATGGTCTCTTCCTTGCTCTTGTTTCTTTTTTTTCTACTGATCCTCCTTCCCTTTCTCCCTCTTCCCTTACTTCTTTCTGTCAGTTTATCTATTCTTGTCCTCTATCGGTTTGGTCTTCTTTACAAAATGGACAGACCATTTTTGTTTATCGTCTCCTCACTTCCAGTTTCTCTTTACTAACTTTTTTTTTCACTTAAATACTCTGGCTTCCTTCTTTCTCCTTTACCCCTTCCTTCCATCCTATTACACTTATCCTAATCATCAATTTCTTCCACATTTTTCATTCCCCTCCTGTTCATCTTCCTCGTCTTTTTCTTCCTCTTCTCTTCTTACCTCTTCATTCGCTCTATCCACTTGTTAATCTTTCATTTTTCTTTAGTACTTCTTATTTACTCCCTTTATATATATTAATTTTTCTTTCCCTTCCTTCCTGCTTAATAAAAATGAAGAAGTACTTTATCAGTCACACCTTGACATTATTATATGTGGCATAACTCTTCTATATGATATAAGTCAAGGAACATCTCTTAAGACATCACGTAAAAAGATATAAGCTAAAAATCATTGAGTACTGTGATATGAGTATAATTATTTTTTTTCTCACAAAGACAGTTAGGAAAATCTGGCGAAAGTGTTGACGCTTTAAGGGGAAAACTCTTGCAAGAATTGTTTTCCTTTTCCTCGTCTTCGGTTTCCCCAGGGCGGAGAGCAGGTAGCCGCCCGCGTCTTGCCGGGGAACGTAAAACGCCAGATTGTGCCATAACTCATTCCCTTAAGGGCCATTAAGATTGCACATTCAAAGTGCCATTCCAGCACCACATAACTTCCCTCCCCACCAGCTGCAGGCGCTAAACTTTCCTCCAGACTCCTCCAGTGGCGGTGGATTAAAACTCTGGATCAAAGCACGTAAATAATTCTTCGAGTGCCAGGTAAGTTGAGGGAGAGTTTGTTGATCTGTTTACGCTGAGAAATGTTCTTGATTATACTCAATGGATGGGATGCTGCGGGGTGACTCACTTTATGGATTATGTCATCCATTCTTTGTATTTTTCCCCCTTATCTACACAAATTATATACTAATAATGTGATTTATGAACAAAACTATGCAGCTGATATATCGATCCAGGGAAAAGAAGGTCACATACAAACTCCCGGATCGATGTTTGGAACACATAGGTAATACCATTATGCCTCTCTGTCAAAAGCAGGACGAGGCACCTTAAGTACAGCGCGCTGAGCTGAGCTGAGCTGAGTGAGCTTCCTACCACCAAAAAATCAGGTCGCCCTCTTAAAAAGGAGAAAAAAAGAAAAAAATGCTTGTCAAATGAATCAGAAACCTGGCAATTTAAAAGACGGTGAATCTCTATTGCAGCAGCAGCCGTCAAATGGCGTTATCGTGAGTGTTAGTGTCGGTAGTGACAGTGGCGAGGGACAGGAGGGGAAGGTCGAGGCAGCAAGGGGGAAACAGTGATGGTGCGAAATGAAGGTGGTAGTGGTGCTGGTGATGGTGGGGCGGGAGTGGTGATGGAGGGAGAGGGTGCAGGTGTGGGATATTACGACCTATAAGAGATGGCAACAATTTAGGCAAGAGAGCAATCTTCCTCACCCCGCCGTGTTATCTTCCTGAACAGTGAGAGTAGCAGTGTAAGTGATGCATGAACCAGTGCAATGGTATTATACCTGCCCTAAGGATGACAAAACTTGACATGCCTTAAGGCTTGTTGAAATTGAAGAAGCAACAGCAATGCAAGAAGGAACATAAGAAGGTCGACAAGGATAATCGGGAGGACATTCACCTCCCGTCAGTCTGAGTCCTGCTTTGCCCCGCCGGCCACTCCACTTGCCCCTCTGGCTGGGCAGGGACCTGCGGGGAGGCCGAAGGACCCCGAGAAACTGACAGCTTTACGGGGATTTAATGGCTCAACTGCCTCCCTTTGGCCTTGTGTTTGCCTGCCGTACGGGTGTATCACGACGCATTACAGAGCTGTTTTTCATTATATCCCCGTAAAACGCCACTCACCTCGGTGCTTCATGGGTAAGAGACAATAAAAGAGACACATCACGCCTTTCTCCTTAGTTTCCCCACTTGAGACTTGTGTTCTTCATAGATATCCTCTTTGGCAACATCATCGGTGACTAATTGAGCTTCACGAGCATAAATCTGGCGGAGGATAAAGAGCGTGAACCGGTAGGTACTAAAAGACACACTCAACACCCACACAACCACCGCTCAGCTCTGAACACCAACGTTTTGACACGAAAAATCGGACAAGAATCCACTAAAAACATCGCCAAAGTCTGCCTGCACCTATAAAGCAAATTGGTATATTTTTCTATCTTTGTGTGTCTGGAACCATGCCAAGATTACCTTCAATCTTACGGACACGGGCAATCGGAAGGGGAAGCAGGTCGCATCGCCTCCACTGGGATGAGTTACTGCGGCTTGTGACCAGTTTACTGTGAGGTGACCACAACGAGCACTGAGCAGACGGCTTTATTGCCCGTTAATGGTCGTCACAAGGGATGTTCATCTTAATTTTACTGGCAAATAAAGTGTAATGGCATTCGCCTTCCTAGCCTGTTGGGACGTTAAAGCGGCCTGACGAGTCCTAATAGGTACAGGGAAGGACAGGGAGGTTTACATTTTTGCTACGTGTACACTGTGAGGCGAACTGCGGGAGCCGGCAACTCTTGTGATGGACCGAGACTCCTGGAGGTCGGGCAGGTGAGTCAGACGCCCTGAATAATAAGTACATGGGACCGTCGAGGGGATATTCATCATAGACTTAAGCTCACCTGCTACACACGACTACATATCAACACTAAAACTACATCTGAGTGCGTTTTTAACCCTGACTATGTGAGTGTTGACGTAGGTGACCCTAAACCAAACGGAATCAGGCAAATGAAGAAACACACCTGGTATCCAGACCACCGAGGCAGTCAGCCAAGCAACATTTATCAGTATTCTCCCCCTGAGCCGCCGGAAAACGTCAATCATAGCAAGTTACAATTAGTAAAGTCCTGCCCAGCTTCTTCGAGGTTCCAGGTGTTCCTCATTAGTTATGTCTTTAATTACAGGTAGAGACAGGTCGGGGGACAAAGACAGCGGGACACGCAGCATTCGTCCCTTAGTTTTGTTATGTTTTGTTGTGTGTATGTGTGTGTGTGTGTGTGTGTGTGTGTGTGTGTGTGTGTGTGTGTGTGTGTGTGTGTGTGTGTGTGTGTGTGTGTGTGTGTATGTGTGTGTGTGTGTGTGTGTGCGTGTGTGTGTGTGTGTGTGTGTGTGTGTGTGTGTGTGTATGTGTGTTTGTATGTGTGTGTGTGTGTGTGTGTGTGTGTGTGTGTGTGTGTGTGTGTGTATGTGTGTGTGTGTGTGTGTGTGTGTGTGTGTGTGTGTGTGTGTGTGTGTGTGTGTGTGTGTGTGTGTGTGTGTCTGTGTGTATGTGTGTCTGTGTGTATGTGTGTGTGTGTGTGTGTGTGTGTGTGTGTCTGAAATCTCAAAAGGTTGTCTGGGTCATGAGAAGGACCTTCTGCCAAGGCAAGGTTGTGGAACAGGAAGAATAACTTTCTAATATACATAAAAAGATATACACGAATCGCTATATTTTCTCGTTTCTTTATTATTTTCAAACTGTTCCTTTCAGTTATTTATATTCGTTAATAATATGATAACGAAAAAAATAATCACATCTGATATCAAAAATCTGAAATCTAACTTTTATTTCAACCGTTGCATGCAGCTTGAATAATACATGATGCATAACATAGGAAGAGGAAACACCACTAATTGAGGATGAGCAATAAAATTTGTAATTACGGAAATTAACAAAATTATAAACTGAACCACCTGGGCTATAAAACACCACGTGCTTATTTCAAGACCATTAAATACAACACGATATATTTACATTCATTAATACAAAACGCTAAAAAGTAGAAACCAAATATCTATAATCAAAACAACACAAATTAAGTAATAAAAATATACCAGACACATCATAAAAATACAAGAAAAAAAAAAAAAAAACTAACGTACTAGATTAACGAAAGAAAGAATGTAAGAAAAATACGTAAACTTGTGTGCATAGAAAGAGTACCAACTGAACACAGCCTTGATGAGTGTGAGTCTGAGCAGAGAGAACCGTAGCTTGGCCTTGTAATCGCCAACATACGAGCGGCCTAATCCCAGCTGAGATCAATAATTAGTAAATCGGATAATGTCAGTAATTATGGGCTCGTCTATCACGGAGTTGGTCCACACAGGTAACGAGGCCGCCTGTCTAGAGTTCAGGATACAAAATGTCCACCGTTGCTAATTAATGCAGGTGGTCACTGGTGCACCGTTTAGACAGGAGGTTGTGAGAGTGCCTTGCCCCCAAACCTGTGCCGGTGTGTGGCAGGGGGAGGGAGTTGGAGGCCGTAGAAGATAGAACTGTCTTGTTTGGTCTTACTTCTCTTCGCTTTTCTATTTACTTGATGGAAACGAATTTTTCTGCTTCCCTTACGTACCCCTAATAATCCCAGAAGCTTATGAGTCAATTAAAAAATTTCCTCGTGCATATTTTTTTGTGATATGAGACGCCAGACTTTATATTCCCTAAATAAGACTCATTAACACGTGAATGATGCAGGTCTTAACTAGAAATAGTGGTTTTTAAAAAGAAACATTCGGTCTGAGAGAGAAAAAAGCGGTTTGAGATTTACATCCTAAGACACATTATAATGAGTTAATGGTGGATCACACACACACACACACACACACACACACACACACACACACACACACACACACACACACACACACACACACACACACACACACACACACACACACATATATACAGAGAAAGAGCGAAATACGAATCAAACAAAAACTGCACACAAATTAACCGCATGTGCACAGAAAACAAAAATACAAAAGAAAAAATATACAAAAGTCTTTTAAAACGTGAAAAAAAGGCCCGTGATATTCGGAATCTTAAAAATAAAGGCTGAAAACGAGAACTAAAAAAAAGTTTCAATGGCTAGCGTGTAGTCATCGCCGCGAGTGTGACTTGTGTTCGCTTGCAATCCACAGTTATTTTTCCCGTAAATGGCAACATTCCAGCAAGGGGAGAATAACCCTCCAAAAGTAAGGTAGACTTCCATATGTACTGCCAGCCGTGAAGATATAAAATAAAAACCATTGAAACCTCGATGAAAAGAATAAAAAAGCAAGGGACCCAACCGAGAAGAGTGTACGTGTGTGTGTGTGTGTGTGTGTGTGTGTGTGTGTGTGTGTGTGTGTGTGTGTGTGTGTGCGTGTGTGCGTGTGCGTGTGCGTGTGTGTGTGTGTGTGTGTGTGTGTGTGTGTGCAGAGAGAGAGAGAGAGAAAAATAAAAATAAAAGACAAAGAGAGCGAGATAGAAGCAGTAATCAAGAGATAAAGAAAACAGGTTTAATCAACCACAGACTGAATACATAAACATAAATGTCAATCGATTGCAGGAAAAAAACGTAACGATAAAACAAAAACATTTATATAGACCGCATCCAAAAAATTCTTCACAACGACACAAATATTTCGTATGTAACTAACCAACCAAATAGTTAGTGAACGGAAGTAATAAAAGTGTTCGTTAAGTGTTCAATCCTCACAAAAGTATAACTATTATTCCTAGCGTTGTTGAGTGGCTGAAAGTCACTAATTTGTTATTCAACCTTCGAGTATGACATCAGACAAGTGGAGTAACGGTAGAGGTTGTAAGGGTCTTCAAAGGGATTGCTAAGTAACTCGACCCGCGCCCGCAAAGTCTGGACCAGTCATTAGCATCCACACACACACACACGCACACGCACACGCACACACACACACACACACACACACACACACACACACACACACACACACACACACACACACACACACATATATACCACACAGGAAATAAGATTACAAAACTGAGATAAAGATAATACTGTTAATAAAAGCGACATCAGTACTGCCAAAACGACTCTGTATACGACAAAGTTACCACGGGAGGAGCGAGCGGAGCGAGGCTGGTTCAGGGTGAGGCTGGTGGTGTTGGCAGCAGTGATGATGGGGAAAGCGTTGACACAAATCATTTTCACAGAGACAGCGCAAGAGCCGCGTTCGTATTAGTTTTCCAGTAGTTGTGACGGTGATACTGGTGGTGGTGGGAGTGATTGTTATCGTTGTAGTCGTTGTCGTTGTAGCAGTAGTAGTAATAGTAGTGGTAGTAGTAGTAGTAATAGTAATAGTAGTAGTAGTAGTAGTAATAGTAGTAATAGTAGTCATCAAAATTAACGCAGCTCCTCTACTGAGAAAGACATATTGAATTTTGTTAACAAAATCCATAAGCTTTTACATGAACTTTATATATCTACTGACACATCTGCATTTGACGAGGTAAAAGGTAATTGGCTACTGGTACAAGTCTTCAAATTCTTATGTCTGAACAGCACACACATATATGAACATAACAACATAATACTAACACGCATTATAAGACTTCATCATCTAGAAATGCAAATGCTTTTAATCCAAATCTCCCTTCCACATTAAGGTGCAAGTCGATATCGAAGTATCAACAGGGGTGAGGGTGGTTAAGGTTGAAAATCCACTGCCTTACCACGTCTTTCCGGCTTTAGGGACCCTCGTGCAGCACCATCAAGCAGGGGCGTCACACGAGCACAAGCGAATCCCTTCCATCGTCACGGCAACCCTCAGCGAAGAACCAACGACCTTGTTCACTGCCGGTTTATCAGTCGACTAAATACTCTCAAGCAATTATCTTAGTCCTGTCTCTCCCCTCACGCCTCAACTTCATCCCCGCGTGTCTCCCCTCTGTCCACCTGAACTGCAATATCCCTGTATCGACTATTTCAGCGATCATATTATATCATTATCCATTCCAGCAGCCTTCCATGTTCCTCCCCGACTATGAGGGTGCAATGAACGCCTTCAAACAGCGCCGTTACGAGGGTGACACTTGGAGAGAATATGATAGCAACGCTGCGCTTCTGGTTAATCCACATGTCCTGATGAAAATACTCATTGCATGGATGGGATGGATTCGTCGTGTTCCTTATGCATTCTGCTGCGAGGAGAAGCTTGCCCATGCATGTTATATATATACTCCTTGGCTAGTATGTGAGAAGAAAAACATTACAGACAAATGTTACAAGCTCGATAGAGAAATTTCATCACATGATTTATCTTCGTTCCTCACAGGTTATGATAATGTGCTTGGCAAAAGAAAAAAAAAAATCAGCTTCGGACAAATTGCTTTGAATTTTAGATTCAAGATAAACTTATTAGGTTAACAGTCAGAGTAGGATTATCTGCAACAGTTTGCTCTTAAAGTTATCAACGTAATTACACCACAAATCCAATTACAAATGGTGTTTTTCCCCTCAGAAGATTAAGAGAGCAACATAATCATTCTTACACAAGAAGAAGATTGACAATGGGCTATGAAGCAAACGTGTGGAGGGGGTGAAGGGGAAGCCCCCAACATACTGCTTCAAAAAAGAAAGAAAGAAAAGAAGAAAAAGAAGTTCCAAAATGTGCAAGGTCAATTCACTGTGAATATACTCAGTATAATATCACATTACAATGTTAACAAGATAATTACAGTTCCCCTTACACACTTGATATCAAATTTACAGGAAAAAAAGTATTAACATAAACTTCTAACGTTTCTCCAAGATAATGTTTAGTCTTAATCTTGCCTCTGGAAGTGCGAAGGAACCTTGCATGACGACCTCGAGTGTCAGGTTCCTGGAGGTCGAAGTCTCATTTCCCGCTTGAATGTCATCCAAGAGGGTCGAGTCTGGTTTCCGAATGACCCCTGAGATGCTAAGACTCCGACGTTTCTGCTCCCTTCATACTTACGACTATGGCACGATTGGGTGGCTCGATTTCCCCATTAAGCCTCAACTTATGATTCCGAGGCTCCATGTCTTCGGTTTTACGCCGCCAAACTAATTATTTCTCCAGTTTTGCAAGAACTCGACGCCCCGTTTCATATTTGCAAGAGATATCAGCTCCTCAGATCGAAAAACCCTTGGAACTAATGGTCACGCGTATAGCAGGTAAATAAATTTCCTTTTGCACCTCATCTCGTAAGCCACAGGGAGCCGATCTTTTCTCAGTCCCATCACTAGCACGCGCGGGCACGCACACACACATTCATTCCCGTAGGTATTAGGAAACTCATTCCTTTTAGGGGAAACTATGATAATTTCCTTGACCTTAAATTTCGACTAAAGTGTTCTTGGGTAAAATTGCATCAGGTGCATTCATATGGGGGGGTTAGAAGAGATATGTTCGATCGAGAGGAAGCAAAATGAAAATTGTAAATGAGGACGCGACGTTGTCCCTCTTCCGTTGATGGCTGCTTCAACTCTGAGGTTTGCGTTAACTTGTCTTTTATTCTTGTAGCGGCGTCTCTCGCACTCGTTTCAGCTCTCCCATTCTCCACCTAAATAACGATATTTCCCCTTTACTGCCCCTCTTGCTCCATAGCTCTTGGTCCCCTTGTCCAATTTAAGATAATTCTGTTCAGGAGACGTCAGGCATCGCGCAGTAATGAGAGGCGTCCGGGTTACCAAGGTGGACTGAGGAAGCCTAGACGAGACACGGAGCGACTGTCTGACCTTGACGGTGATATGACGTGGATGGTGACTATGCCGCCGGCTCTTCTGAGGACACGAATCTCTAATTGCCGAACCTGCCATTACAGAGGCATGAGAGACAACTCGGTACAGGTTCAATGATTCACGACGAAACATGGCTGAGGGAGCTAAGACAGTGTTGCGTCTTGCTCAAGGTGATCGACTCGGACGAGGAATGAAAAAAAATTTAAATCTTCTCCTTCACGTGTTTGCCAAGCTGTTTGTGCGAGTGGAATGATAAAACGTGAACCCTTAAATGATGCGGTTCTCTAAAAAATACTTCAGATAATCATTAAAAAAGCTGGTGTTTAGGTGTGGTTTATCTATACTATAAGACAATCTGAGACTAAACAAAACCTTCCGTGCTGTTTACAACTCCATGCCTTTGTTATCACTTCTCTACGTAAGACAAGAAAAGAAACACAATACCCAGAAGACTTTCGAAATAATAATAAGCCAAATATCAGCCTTTAATAAACAAAAACAAAGACATATATAATTAAGACACTTCAAATTTTGAGAAATAAATATGAGCTAACAGGGTCAGGCACCACTCCTTCTTTACTCCAGCTGAATCTAATCACGAGGCAGTACATTTATAGGCTGCTTAGGATTCACTACTGACTCTTGTATAACGAATGCGTAGTGAGCACAGGTAATGAGTCCGCTTGGCGTGTTCTGCGGCCACGCGGACACACTAACTCAAGTGGTTCATTTAGCAAAGGAATATTCATCGCCAATCCATCAAAGCCGAATAATAACCAGGTGTAAATATACCAGAATTACCAGACATTATTTATTTGCAGGTAGAACGGGGTGATAGAACATTATTCTCACGTGATTTATTTATATGGAAAATGACCCCACTGTTGTTGCCATCACGCGAGCCCCCGGACCTGCCAGCGTGGAGGGATGGGGGGAGAGGGGGATGTCAAACTATAGTGATCTAGTTTGTGATTATTTCCATTTGATGATGATGATGATGATAACTTTTTATATCATTATCGTTATCATTATTATTATTGCCATTATTGTTATGAATATTTCTATTTTCCTATTATTATTACTATTTCTACTGCTGCTACCACCACTATTATTAAGAGTATGATAATAACAAGTGTGTAATTTCTCCTTTGGCACATGTAAAGTAACATTGCGTGTGTCTGCCTCATTACAATTGACAGTCTGCACATAATTTTCATCGTATCGAACTCACTAGTGTTCCCTCTGACCTTGCAATTATAGGTCTGGTGAATGCCGCGGCGAGATACGTTCATGAGCGCTGATAACCGTGCAGATTGTATTGATGAACCGTACGTTAATTACACAAAATGGCTTCCTTCTCGTCTTCTCGAGTGAAAGACCTCCATGCTGGTCGAAACATTATGAAAAATATGAAACTGAGTGAAAAGAAGTACACCCCAGAAAAGAACAAAAGCTATATAAATAATGTAAAGGTAAGATCAACCGTTAATGTGACTACAATGATGGTGAAGTTCACAAAAAGAATATTAAAAGCGATATAGTGTAAAAAAAAATTAATTGAGTGATCATGAACTGAATGCTTCTTTCATTTTATCTCTCTTTTTTCTTTCTTATATACAGTTTTTATTTCTTTAACTTTACCAAACTTTCTTGACATCTTCCTTAACAGACAAAAAAGGTGACGACTGATTATAAGGTAAAGACGAGGATGCAATAAAGGTTTAAAGGATCTATTAAGACTATGAAAAAGACACCAGGAAGAAAATTATTTTAAGATACGGACAATAAAAGTTATTACTATATAGAAAAGGGGAAGTGAGCAAGAAGATGGGGAGGAAGATGAGGAGGAGGAGGAGGAGGAAGATGAGGAGGAGGAGGAGGAGGAGGAGAGGAGGAGGAGGAGGGTGGAGTCAGGGAGCCGGAATGAGTTCATTGATTAGCTCTCTCTCTCGCTCTCGCTCTTGCTCTTTCTCTCTCTCTCTCTCTCTCTCTCTCTCTCTCTCTCTCTCTCTCTCTCTCTCTCTCTCTCTCTCTCTCTCTCTCTCTCTCTCTCTCTCTCTCTCAGTGAGGCCGTGTGCGAGACTCCCATCCCAGCCATATAATTACTCTGTCTTGCGTGTTCTCGCTCTGCCAATGGGATGACGATTGCCATCTGGCCCGCCGCCGCCGTAACCGGATTGGCCACTGGCATTATTATCTCCTTGAGACGAACAACAACCACCACGTCATAAAGAGACGAAAAAAATTAAAGTCCTGTCGCCCCTTTGTCTCCATGGAGGCGTTTTGAAAAGGAGCGTTGGACGTGCTGGGAATCTTCATGCCGATCGAGACATAAAGGAAAAAGTAACGCAGAGGAAAAGTATCATTATAGGGTAATTGTGATGGCCGCCCGAGCCTCCAGCGAGCCTTTATGTCGGGGTTCAGAGGCGATTAGCTTGGGATGTATGTCGCGCGGGGCGGCTCCGTTCACACCTGCGGCAGGAGCTCAGGTGAGGCCGGTAAGTAGGGCGTGTGCGTCCGAGGCAGGTGGTGCTATAATTGCCCACCGAGGATGCCATCAATATTTAAGGGCGGCGCTGTCATGGGGAGGGGCAGGCGGGAGGTGCTGGAAGGGTGACGGATAGGCGGCGCGGGCAAGGCCTTCAAGGGTGTGTGTGGGATGGGAAAGACCACCAGAGGAGTAAGGGGTTGTAATGGTGTTGCTACGGTGAAGAAAAGAAGTTAAGGGAGGGCAGTGTAGGTGGTAGTGGGAGGGAGAGGAGAAGGATGGGAAGGGAGTGTAGATATTGAGAGGCTGAAGGGAAAGGAAGGATGTTCTTGAAACCTAATTTTTTTTCGAGATTTGTTCAATTTGCATGTGATATTTATGTAAATCTGACTGCATGATTGTTACCTAGTAAGAGTATATACAACCCTTATCTAGTGCCGTTAACTTTATTCTTTAATGGAACATAAACAAAGAACAAAACTATCCTCAATTAACATTCATATAAAATAAATAATAAGAGTTTTCCTTTACTTCTATTGGCGCAGTGACATACAAACACTGCAGAATATTAAAGCAACAGATATCATGTATTATCTACCATCTTTTTAGCGGTGAAAGTTAGTAGTCTAGCCGCCCATACCCCTCCCACCTTCACCAAGCTTTCCCATGCCATCCCGCCTCACCAGGTCTCCTTCCCGCCCTCGCCACACCCTCCCAGCCTCCAGCCCCTCCCTCACCCGCCCTCCTCGAGCCTGCCACTCCCTCCTACCCGTAAGATACTTTAGACGACGGGTTAATGAGAATAAATGAACGTTTATTTAATATTCCTTACGGTCAGTGTTACTTAGCCACTCGCAGCTTCCATCGATTGCTTTTCAGAAATTACCATGACAGTTTCAATTGTGGTTTTTATTATTTTTTCAGCCGTATCTCCGCTGAGCTTTGGAGGCAACAATGGAGGGAGGATTAGAGTGTCTGGTGGTGTAATGGAAGGTGTTTCTAGTTATGGAACAAGCTGTAAATAATGCCACTTTATTGTAAAATAGAGGAGCTTATAAAACAATTTTCTCTTCGTTGATCTCAAGTGAAAGTAGTATAATTGTTTTCCTGGTGTACATTTATTACGTTTTTACTGGTCGAGACAAGAGTTTCATTTTATACTTTAATGTAAAACAATAAATATAATTCCATTTATGTGTGTGTGTGAAGAACAAACACACTGTTAAAACATACTTATCAATTATAATGACTCCGTATCTTTCCTCAAAATCTTTTACCTTTTCCACACAAATTCTTACACCAACAACCCGTTCACTGGTATCTTTAGTACCTGTAAATCGCTCGCTTCATTACGTACAAGCAGGTGACCCACAACACTGCAGCCTAAACACACGCCACACGCTAGACAGCCTCAGCCCTCCCTCAACCCTCCCTCGTCCCTCCCTCGTCCGCCTCACTTGAGTTAAGGAACCTTCGAGAGGAGAGTGAGGCGAGGTAAGAAGTTTTCCCACACACTAAAAAAAAAAAGAGGAAGAAGAAAAAAAAGAAGGTTTATATATTGTCATGGGGAAAAGTTCGCTCGTAAATAGAGAAAGAGTTTTGAGAAGCGGCCGTGACTGCAGGTGGGCTGTATAATTATCCTCAGCTGCGGTGAGGAACGTGCAACCTCAACACAGGCTCTCGTTAGGAAGTTACGAGGCTCCACCTTACCATGGATCTTAGAGGAGGTCAATGGCCTTCCCTATACGCCCTGCAAGGCTCTTAGGTTCCGCCGTAACGCTGTGAGGCCAGTGCTACATCACACACCACGCCGGCCGCAAACTAAGGTGCTACGGGATGCTGGGAACCTACTCTCCTTACTTTTTTCTCACGTGGATTATTACTATTAGATTTGTGGACGTATATTAAGGGTTTAAGTATTGATTGGATGTGAGCTGTTCAATAATAAATGTTTCTTTCTAATTCGATATGTCATACTATGGTAGATATTGATTTTTTAATGATTTTCACAAGTAACTACACACAATATCGTTACATACTATATTATATATCTATGTCATTAACGCAACGACTAATGAAATTACATAAAAACTCAAGTGGATATGAAAAGAAAGGTTAACTAATATCTCTTCATAAACACTTTCAGTTATGTTTATCAATCTTTTTCTTATAATATATAACCTAATGGGACTGTGACCCATTCAAATACTCAAAACCCTCAAATAAAACAATAAAAACACCAAACTAGGAATATAAAATAAGAATGCACATTAGAAAATCCATTATCTCAAAAATTTCATGAGGAAAAAATGTTATTTGATATATGAAAACCAACCTTACTCTTTATCGTAAAAACTGCGACTGAAAATGAAAAAAATACTACCAAGAAAATAATAACTGCGCCGCGTAGATAATAAGCACGGCGTAATAAGTAAAAAAAAAATATATTATAGCAACAAATTACACCTTATTAGTGTAGAACCGAATAGAAGCAGGAGAAAAAAAGAGGAGGGGAATGGTAGGGAGAAGATAGAATAGGTCATAGCGTAAAGAAATAACAGCTAATTGACCAAAAATGATAAGGCATTGGAAAGGGGAGAAGGGAAATTAATACACTCATCTTTAAATAATCAAAATATTAGGGGGAACGGAAGGCAGGGAGATAACAAGGGGAAAGCAAGGGTGAATGAAGGAAGAGGAGGAGGAGGAGGATGTTCAGGAGGAAGATGATGACGACGACAAGGACAACAACAATAACAACAACAAAACAAAGGAAGAGAGCAAGCAAGAGGTGGAGAAGGGAAAGAGAACGGAAGGGAGAACAAGGTGGAGGAGGAAAGAGGAAGTTCTTAACACAGAAAAACTGGAGGGAAAAGCTAGCAAAGGAAACAGGAATAAAGAGGATTGGAAAGGAAAAAAGTAAAAGAGAGGGAAGAAAGGAAGCTGGAAAGGAAATGGGAATGGGGGAGGATGGGTGTGTAGCCGCGAAAGAGAACTGTGGGGGGAAGAGGAAATACGGAAAATGTACGTGAAGTCAAGGAGAAAAAAGTATAAAGAAAAGGAAAACAGACCCAAGAGAAGACAAAAAATTAAAGAAAAATCGTAACAGAAGAAAGCAAGAAGAAAACAAGGTGTTAGTGGGACGATAAAAAGTGAACTGGACGCAACATTATAGAAGAAATTACACCGGAGTATGACCCTGAGGCAAGAATGGACTACATGCTTGTACAAATAGTAATGGCAAGGAACGGTGACTGTAGTAGTAGTAATAGTAGTAGCAGAAGTAGTAGTAGTAGTAGCAATGATGATAATAATAATAATGATAATAATAATAGCAGCAGAAACAGAAAACAAAGGCCTGCAACAAGGCCATCCCAATAAAGGCTAACATAGGTGGTGTAAAATCGAGAAAATGTTTCGACACATCTTGGTTCTCCCGTAATGGCTAAGAGAGCTCGTATTGAGAGATGAATTTATACAACAGCCTCGAGCGGCCGTAGAGGAGGCGAATGTTAACAAAAAACACACAGATAGGTTTCCAATAATGAAAGGGAGGCGGAGCTGGGGAAAATGTCACACAAGTTTTACAAAGAAAGTGAAAAAGTAGGATGTTGACTGAAAAGAAGAAAATTACTTCATATTCCGAAGAGGAAGCAACAAAACACAACCCAAATGGACACTTTCCACTGAGGTAAAGGAAAAAAAAAGGTACTACAAGGTAAGAAATAATTTTACGATAAACATGAAAAGTCTTAAAACGACCAAGAAATTTCAGAAAAAAAATTAGAACATTACAAACTGAGGAAAACGTTTACAAAAGTCTCAAAATGTTAACAAACTTAGATAACAAAAAAAAAAAAAAAAGAACACTCACGTTAAATCATCCAGAACACAACACCAACGGGAAGAACACAAACGAAAAGATGACGATAAAAAAATGAAACAAAAAAGGAAACATACCATTAGCGTTGCACTACGAACCAAGACTATTGTTGAACGATAACACAAACTCATACAGCGATGCAATGGGGATTACAACCATAACAAATATACACACTCCCCCCTTACCCAACATTCACCCACCCTTTCCCTTAACATCTCCCCTTAACTACCCCTTCCTAAGCCCCCTAACAAACTATCATGGATGCTGTAGACGTTGAAACAGGTTCACTAACTAGACAATTATGACCCCAGCGCTCATTCGTGTAAGTTAAATTTGACAACTTCCACTTAAGCAAACTCTCATTTTCAAGCCTTAGGGACGAGGAGGGCCATCTGAGGAGCCATTGGCAGCGTGCAAACCCACCCAAAGCACAACTGACGGAGCTGCTGGAGGAAGGGCATGTGTGTGTGTGTGTTTTTTTATATATTTTTTTTCGTTCGACTTTCCCGTCTTCGGCCTGGTGTTACTACCCCTCCTACCTTCCCTCCCCACCTACACCCTCCAACACCCACCCCTGATCACGGCTTCAGATAACGCTAAGGTGTTTACTTTAAAGATTTGCTGTTCCAGGGCAAGTTGTAAGTGGCCAAGAGGGTGTGTTCCGGCCAAGATGTCCCTCCTCCTCCTCCTCCTCCTCCTCCTCCTCCTCTCCCTCCTCCTCCTCCTCCTCCTCCCAACCACCCCTTACCTCACCTCTCCCTGCATCCTTACTTGCTTTTACATTTTCTTCTTACCCTTCCCTCCCTCCCTCCTTTCGTTTCTCTCCCATACTATCCTATTTACCTTTTCTTCTATTTTTTTTAATCTTTCTTTCCACCTTTTGTTCGTACGTGCGTTTCTTTGACCCTCTAACGCACCTAAATCGACCATTTAAACGCACTTATCCAACATTTATTTTTTTATATCAGAGAAGTATTCAGTCACTTTATATTCTGACTCACTGATTAAACATATGTATAAACTGCAGTGTGTGTGTGTGTGTGTGTGTGTGTGTGTGTGTGTGTGTGTGTGTGTGTGTGTGTGTGTGTGTGTGTGTGTGTGTGTGTGTGTGTGTGTGTTTGTATGTACGTGTGCGTGTGCGTGTGTGTGTGTGTGTGTGTGTAAACATGCGAGTACACACACTTTGACGAGGAAATTGACACAACATTTACTTACGTCTGTCGATTTGATGTGGTGATGATCCTCTCCTCTATGTGACTGTTTATACCAGTTACTTCCATTTTATTAGAGTGAATACCTGATAGTCAGTCGTTCTGGATACCATCAAATTTCCACTTGAATTAATTAACGACAGAAAAATGATGTTACTTACTTTTGATGAATTTTCACCCACTGGAGCACTGCGATTCTGAAACAAGAGAAAAAAGAGTATTTACCCGATGTATCACGAATATATGCACCGATAAATATAAAAAAGACACATGCCCACCGGTGTGAAATGGACGGGGGACTGGAAGAATTAGTAAAACGCATTCAATAACATTATTTCATCAACATTCACTTGATATCGTAAACATTAATAACCCAGCATTACGAGCGGTAACAGTAACAATATTCCATTTTAAAACGCACTATGATAACAATTTATCCTCGCAGCAGTGTGTAACTCTTACATAAAAGTGGATGAAGTTTCTCATTAACAGTTACGGAATGAGTGATTGGCTTAACGGTGGTTTCATAGCAGCATCTGGGACACTGATATGCTTGGAGGGAAAAAAAGGCTATATATATAATTTTAATTAACCTTACTTTTTTTCACACTTGACCGACTTAGTTACATAGCTAATATATATTGCATAAAGGTATAAGGTGCATAAGATAGAAAGATAAATGCTGAAAATACGAAATAGTTGACACAATCTGCATATTTATGAAAACTAATACTATTTTCAAGAATTCCTTAAACGTTCATGAGGCAAAAGAAGTGCAGAAAGTCCTCTAAGTGGTAGTAATTAATTAAACGTTTATATTAATTACCTTAAACACTAATAACGCATTAATGGCTAAGTCTTGAAAACACTACAAGTTTGACTAATAATAGAAACTCAATACAAATCATCTATACATCATAAATAAACACATAATATCCACGTAATCTATATTCCCAAATGTGTTGCAAATATCTTACGAATCAACAGAAACACGCAACACAAATCTTTACTAAGTACGTGATCCATAAACTTTCATAACATTTAACATTTCCTTTCGTTTCACACTGACTTTCCTTTGCATCATCCCGGCTCACTACGACAACCTGGTCCATCCCTCCTGTGTCTCTACTCCTCCGGCCGGAACAGTGCCGTCCGGAGGGGAAAATGATGCCCGGCTTGTCACTCATTGAATTTGGAAAGGGTGATAAATCCTAGCCTGGCGTGGGAGTAGGGGGAGCAGAGGGAGGGAGGGAGGGACATGTTCTCTCTCTCTTTCTCTCTTTTTTTTTTTCTCTCTCTCTTTCACCCCTACCCCCCTCCCACACACACACAAACAAACAAGCAAACAAACAAACAAGAAAAACAAACATAAATGAACAAAACAGAAATATACAAAGATACATAAAAACATATATAGATAAATGCATGAATGCTTACATAAATGCACGCAGCCACACAAAGAAACAAGGAAACAAACACAAACACAAACACAAACACACACACACACACACACACACACACACACACACACACACACACACACACACACACACACACACACACACACACACACACACCACGTTCAGACACACGCCAGCACAGAAAATCCATTATTTGACACATTTTCCGCGAGCGAACGAGGAGAAAATTGCTTATGGAATGTCCACATGCAATACTCATTGACAGTTTAAGTAGCAATACATTAAATTACTCAGCCGACATCGCATACATGCTAATTACCATAAAGATATGAAATATTGCCCATGTGACGAGTTTAACTTTGGGCATTGCCATGTTGACTGTTAATTACAATCATAATCCCGAACACTGATAGTTCAGCAATGGTTTGTGTATAGATGAGGCAGGGAGTGTAGTCGTGACGGGGGCTGAGCGGCAAAGGAAAGGAATCGTGTAAAGAGAGAGAGGAAACTATACAAAATTACATCAAATGACAGAGCAAACACATCTCATTGTTGCTAGTCGGTGGTTTTTTCTTCATTATGTTTTTGTAATGGTTGTTGACTTCATAATTCAGTTAGTATATGATTCATGGCACTTGTAATGGTTTGATATTTGTTTTTAAAGACTTTAATCATATTACGTTGTGAGTGGATAATGCAACTACAGAACTCTATTCTATTATACAAAATGTATCACTAGTCAAAGAATAATTTTGAAAATCTTCCTCTTTTACCCATTCCTTGATATTAAAAACGACTGAAATGTTGGTAAATTCCTTAACTATTTGTTAATAACAGAAAAGTCTCCCTCAAAAAAAAGAGGAAAAAAAGTGGTCTTTACGTGGGAAAAATATAAAACTACTAACTTTACGCACACAAGCTCGATATCAATTTTGTAAGTTTAGCAGTATATTGTTCGGGTAACCTTCCTTATAAAGATTATGACACATATCTTAACTATTCAGGAAGAAACTCTCTTATGGCAAGACATATCATCTTTATAGTCCCATGATAAAAAAAAAGAAAAATATAGTAAATTACATCTATATACAAGACTAAGTACACATATATAAAGCTAATGAAGAATGAGTAATGCAACACAAACATCACAAACACTAAGAGGCGACTGTGTATTCATTTAACGTCCCCCTCCAAACAAAGGTCGGTTGTCCCCTATTCATAAACGAAGCTGATACTCTCAATAAAGCCTGAAATTCCCCTTATTAAACCCTGACATTCCCCTTCCATCCATTGTACTTCATCACGTACTCAAGTAATACTCAGGGTGGATCTGTACTCACAATAAGAACAAACATAAAAAAACACCTTAATCACTCTACTAAAATAAATTACTACCTTAATTAACTCAGGTACATTCTTGATAAACTAAGGTGGGTCTTTTTCCCTTGTATATACGAAAAAAATTTGGCCCCCCCTTCCTGGTTAAACTACGCCCCCTTCCCCTTTGCTCCCCTCCTTCTTCCCCTCCACCCTCATCGTTGAGGCTGGCTGGGGTGGTGAGGTGGAGAGGTTAGGGGGGGGGTCACAAATGGTTACGGTGTGTAGTAAAGGCAAACCGACGCCATTTAAAACCTCATCAACAATTCAAGAAGTGGTTACAGCCTCTTGCAGGAGAGCCGTACCACTTAGAGCCAATAGCATCTCAAACTGTTTTATCCTCCCTCTCTCTCTTTCTCTTTCTCTCTCTCTCTCTCTCTCTCTCTCTCTCTCTCTCTCTCTCTCTCTCTCTCTCTCTCTCTCTCTCTCTCTCTCTCTCTCTCTCTCTCTCTCTCTCTTTATTACCTTTATTTCTCTACATTACACCGTTCAGTTAATTAATTCAAGTACAGCGCAAGAATCATACATTATCCAATTAACGTGGAGTAAAAATAACACTTCCTCTTGCATCTTGACCCATGAATTCTTATTATCATACATATGGTCCCATTATTTACGTCATGCAGCTTCCCATTGTATGCTGCAGATCAAGGAGACATCACACCTCGCTTAACAGTGCATGTATACACGTACGCACACAGATGAACATACACTTATATACAGAAACACGCACAAGCATACATACAAACAAACAAATGTCTAAACAGCTAGCTATACATGAGAGGGAGAGAGAGAGAGAGAAAGGGAGACTTGGAGGGTGGAAAGGGGGAGAGGACGTCTGATACAACCACGCACACTTACAGACACGGGAACGGTCCACACATGCACACAAATACGGACCCAAACACATTGCAGCACACATGCACACATCGGGGGGAGATAACAGCGTCCCCAGCCACATATATGCAGGGGCGGGAAGAGGGCGAGGGTGGGGGAGCGTAGGACCCCTGACGCTACCTCGGGGCACCCACCACCGTCATCAACATTCCCAACTTACTCTACGTTCTGCATAAAACTTAATGACTCGATTACATTTTAGAAATTCAATACCACCGCTGCTCTTTTTTTCTCCCCCTCTCGCCCAAGAGCGGTCTTGAAAAATGGCAATCGCGGGATGTTTTGAGTTTGTGGGGACGGAGCGCGTTAGGAGGTAAATACTACACGAACGTTCAATATCACCCTTGCTTCTCCTAGCTGTTTTCCCCATTTATTTTCCAGGTGGATATTAAATTTTCCCTTTCATTTTCCAGCCCATTAAGCCTTAGCCTGGCGCGTAGGCCTAAAAAGGCATTTAAGTCGCCTCACAGGAAGGTTGGGGGGGAGAATTCAATTTCTATTTTGGCTTGTCATTTATCTCAGCTGATTATAGGAAGGAAGCTATCATATCGGCGAGCTTATCCGTATTCGCCATCCCACGGCTGTATCCCCTCCGTTTACCTCGCCTCGTCCGAACCCGGTGCTGGTGCTGAGCTGGTGAACAGTGCTTCCCACCTCCTCGTCCCTGCCAGGCCCCGGGAGATCAGACCCCCTGGGACGCACATGGTGGCCAGCAATACCATACACAAGAGCTAGATGACAAAGGACTTCTCCCAGCACCTGTAATGCCCTACTTAACAGGGTGAACTCGCGTTAACCCAAGTCGTTTCCAAATTTGGGGAGCGAGGTTTCGAATGCCCACGTAACAAAGAGGAATTGTAATGACTATTTTCCTCCGTTTTCCACCTGCATTACGACCAAATTACTGCCAATATTATTTCAAAAATGTTGATAGTAACGCGAAGGTGCAGCATCCAAAAAACACTTTACCCTCAATTAGGATATCTTGCTATGGATACGTGGGCCGGAGGCTTAATGAGGCCTGGAGGGGATGGGGATACCAGAACTCTACTTTACTTCAGCTTAGCCCAGTAACCAATGGGAGTGTTTTACCATTGGATTTAGGCTGGTTAATCGGCCTAATCTGGCGCCTGGAGGACGGGTGTGGGGAACTGGGCGCGAGGGTGAGCTGCAGCTATGACTCGGGAACTAAGCAAGGCCCAAGTTACTTGATAGGAGACCATAGCGAGGGAAAACAGGCAGTAAAGACCCATTTCCACTCTATTTACATATCCAATCAAAGTGCAGTAGGCGGCCATGGGCAGGGAGAGACTTCTCTTTGGAGAGCCACGCCTACCTTCTTGAATTCAAGGCCTTGGGTTGGATTCCATTAAAAGGCTCATTTTGAATTCAATGCTGTGTTTTCTCCCGTTTTCTTTGTCAATGAAAGCGGTGGCTTGTTTAATTTTATCAAGGCTCTTGCGTTCGTTGCATCGATTAAATTCAGTCCCTCTTTAAACCGGCCCCGCCTCCATGCTGTCATAACGGCTTCGGATACGGGGGAAGGGGGAAGGGCTGGATGCGGGAGGTAATGGTAGTTTCGGAGACTGTGGAGGTCGGATGTGGGAGTAATAAGAGAGGTTTAAGGTTATATTTGTGGGAACGGAGGCGAGGTAGTCCTTTGCTAAGTGTCTGTTATACTAAGAATGTTACGATCTTACTTCTGCTATATTTCTTACCTGTATGTACTGCTAGGCCGGTGCAGTGGTGGATAATTTCACAGTGCAACACCAGGGAAGCTACCGTTCAACAAGTGTTACCAGAGAGAGGCGGTGCAAGAACGTAACTCCCTCTGTTGCAAGGTTAAATATCAGTCCTCCTCTCACTCTGAATGCCGACCAGCGCTCATCACATCAGCGCATCCCTCCTTCTTAAGATTTACTGAGACATTATTGCGTGCATGAACGATTCTCTTCCCGCTCCGCCCGACTTAGCACTGAGTCGGGTTATCTACGCTAATGGTTCAAGTTTTAGTTCTCGCACCGTCTTATGTGGCTTAGCGAGTCAATTTACATACATAATAGCGGCGCGTATAATTCCAAATCTGACATTACAATGAAATCCTTGAACACAACAGGACATTTACAGCTGCAACATATACGCTAGACTCACAGACAAATAATAAGCCATATTTGTTACGAAAACAATGTCCTATTAAGTGTATGCGAATACAAATAAGCATTATACAATGTAAATATCAACTCATTATCATCTATATCTACTATATGATAATGAAAACATTTGCATAAGATGACCTTGAAGACCAGCTCGAAATAGTTTCATATTGTATATGTGTATATATACATATATATATATATATATATATATATATATATATATATATATATATATATATATATATATATATATATATATTGCTTATTTATATAATTACCTTCCTGCATGTTCAGCTATACACAATGAGAGAGAGAGAGCGAGAGCGAGAGCGAGAGAGAGAGAGAGAGAGAGAGAGAGAGAGAGAGAGAGAGAGAGAGAGAGAGAGAGAGAGAGAGAGAGAGAGAGAGAACGTCCAAACAAAAAAACAAAAATTCTACCCAAAGAACAGAAGGAAAACCAATCAATCTTGTCGCTTAAGCTCGAGATTAACATAAAAGTGAAAGGCTTATTAGCATAATTCGAGAATGTGGTGTAAGGGCAATGCAGGTGGCAGACAGGGGGGGGGGGGGCAGCGGAGGGGGCGGCCACGTTATTGCGTCATCCGGCTCAGTGTTGCACGTATGCACCATTATTATTGGATAGTGGCCATAGTGAGGGTGAGGATGGGGGCGAGAGCGGTGTAGGTGATGGTGGGGAAGGGAGTAAGGAGGGGGTAAGGATGGGGGAAGGTGCTCCAGGCTCAGGCAAGAGACGGGGTAGTTCAGGTAGTAGTGGTTATGGTGGTAGTAATGGTTATGGTGGCGGCGGTGATGGTGGAGGCTCTGGCAACGCGCGGGCTGATGGTGGTGATGGGGGCTTGAATCACAGTAGTAACGACGGTGATGGAGATAACGATGGTAGTAATGACTGTAAACAACTATAGCTTATTCATGGCGGGTACGATGATAGATGAAGTAAATTTACAGATAACACTTGTACTACTATTTAAGGCAACGTTTAGTGTTCTCGTAGCGATGATAGCGGTAGAAATGGACTACTATTGGTCGTAGGAATCGCTTTGGTGACAGAATAATCGTTGCACTGCTAATAATGACAACGATAGTGATTGCAGCCATGATAAAAGTGATTGTAATGGCACCAGTAGCCTTGGTGAGTGGCACTGATTATATTCTAATAGTTATGATAGTGGTCATGGCGAATAATGATGATTGTGGTGGTGGTGGTCTTCAATAATGTTTATGATTATGGTGATGGTGGTAGTGGGGGTGGTGATGATGGCTGAATATGCGATCATGAGAATGGCATTGCTGAGGACCCTTGGAACGAGGGGGTACGAGGGCGTAACTGGCGGTAGCAAGAAGCAAAGATAGGAAAGCACAACGTTTTCTCCTCACCAAGCACATTGAAGGTCGTTAAACACACACCATTGCCACATCATGTACTAGGGCTCCATTTTTTCTTTACTCTTTTCTCCTTCGAAACACGATTACAATAGCGTATGTTTACTTCTCTTTCTCTCTTTCTCTCTTTCTTTCTCTCTTTCACCCTCTCTCTCTCTTACTCTCTCTCTCTCTTTCTCTCTCACGAACATGCTTCCAAAACCTAAATCAAAGCTCAAGAGTTAAAAATAAGCATTAGTCCCCCTTCCACCGCCACCATGAAATACAGAGCGAGGGGCTATGAACATTATTTAACGAAACCAATTATAATAGTCTTGGGTCCACCTCTGTATTTTTATCTGCTTCTGCTACGACCCCATAATTACAGATGAGAGATGAAGGCGTCGGTCTAAATCGATATCGCCACCCGCTATAAATAAGAAAAAAGAGGGTTGCTGGATTTAGACGGAAAGAAGGCAAGTGATGGGGGACTGCATCGTAATGGGGGATGAAGGGGAAGTAAACTGGGTAACAGGTAAGCTTGCTAAAGAGGCAAATGGGTCGGTGTGTAAACAGGTAGATCAAGACAGGAAAACAGGTGCAGGAGACACGTGAGTCGATTGATTCCTGTTTACGAGGGTTGGCTGTGGAAAATTACGCTGCTTGAGATGAATCGTTAATTAGGTAATGAGAAGGTGAATGCATTATGTATGTAATTTGGCTCAACCCTCGGAGGTGAAGGGAAGACAGTAACGCTGATGTTTAGATAAAAGAAAATATTCATACGCTTGAAAAACAAACATGAAGAAAAATATTGAATGTTTTGCACCCTTGAAATTTTTAAGAATGCAAAGATGAAAAAGAAAACGAGAATAAAGGTGGAGAAATAAATACAATAACGTATAAAAAGGATAAAACCTCTACAATTCGCAAGACACTGAGGTGGGAAGCATAAAAAAAATCCTTAACATCACTTGGAATGAAATAGGCCATTCATACATGATAATACACTAACCCAGAGCACTCACTCTCTATTCTTCCTCCTTGCTCCTCCCTAGCTAGCGCTCAGGTAATCCCCCTTGACTGCCTTGCCCTGCAGCCCTCAGTCTCCCAGCAGTATTCATTACCATTACCGTCATTGGCGTACATATTCATCGCTACGTTCATTATAACTCATCATTTCTGTTTTACGTTGAATCGAGGCTCTAATTAAAACATTGGGATATATTACAGGGGGGGGTTGCAGACCTCGACTGCAGTATAGTCCAGCTGCCTCTCCATCACGCCTGAGAAACACCTTACTTCTTAGGCAAAGGGAAGGCGAGAAAAAGGAGAGGTTGCGAAGGGAACGAAGGGAGAAACATGGAAAGGAAGAGGGTAAGACGGGGTGAAGGAAGAGGAAGGAAGGGACGAGAACGAAGGCAAAGATGGCAGGTAAAAGAACAGAAGGGAAAGGGGAGGGAGGTAAGACGGAGTAGGAAAAATGAAGAAGGAAAGGGAGATGGCGTAAGCAGAGGAAAAGAAATGGAGGAAGGGAGTGGAGAAGATAAAGGAGGCCTCAGGTGGAATGGAAGATGAAGGAAAGAAGGGACGTAAAGATAAAGTGAAGAAGAAGAGGAGGAACTAAACGTATGGAATAACAAGAACAACATGATGATAAAATAATACGAGAAATATGAACACGGAAGGGAGACGCGACGTGAGATGAGACAAGGAAGAGTTAAAACAAAGGTGAAGAAAAAGGAAAGACAGAAAAACAAAAGAAGGAATACAAGCAAAAGGAAAATAGATAAACAAGACCAATAATAAAACATAGATTCATCAAACAAATAAACAAATAAATATAAAGCAAACATCCACATAAACAAATAAATAAATAAATAAATAAACAAAACAAAGATAAATATAAATAAAATAAACAGAAATTCAGAAGAAGTGAACAAAAGATTAAAACTAGAGTGAGGAAGGAGAAGGGAGACAGGAAACATGAAAGCAACAAGAAATTAAAAGAAAGGAAGAGAAAGGAAGCTTTAAAGAGGACCGAGAAGGGATATGGACGAGGAAGGGGAAAAGAGAATTAAAAAAAGGATAAAGCAGGGGCGTGCAGGAGGGCAAGGCTGGTTGGAATGTGAGGAGTAACGACAATTAATACAGGAGTGGCTGGAAGAGGGAGGATGAGGGGAAAGGGAGGATGAGGGGAAACAGAGGATAAGGGAAAAAAAAACTTGACAGGAGATTAGAAGAAAGTGTGTGTGCGCCAAAGAGCGTAACAAAAGAGGGGAAAATATACATGTTACTAACTCCCTCACACGCAAACCTATCTTCACCGCCACTTACTGATACGAGAAGAAGAAAAAAAGTAAAAAATAGCAAAAAAAGGTGTCAGAAATTCAAATTCAAGCATAATAAAAATGTTCTCAAGGTCACTGAAGGCCACGTGTAAGACAGGAGCTTAGGAAATGTTACCTTGGATAGCCTCGAGGGAGGTGAGGGAGGTGACGGAGGAGGCAGGGAGGCAAGGAGGCATGGAAGTAAGGAGGCAGAGAGGCAGGGAGGCAAGGAGGGAGGCAGGGAGGCAGTGAGGGTGAGTAGTGGGTGTGGTGAATGGGAATGATGACATATGAAGGGCCAGTAATGCAACAGGTGAGGAAGATTGGCTTAACGCTTTGTAATAACCGTGTAGCTTCATCACCACCACTTCAGTATCGCCCCAACTCCAAGCCTGGTCACGCGGCGCCACACTACAGGGATTCCAACTCTATTTACTTACACTATTCTCTCTCTTTCTCTCTCTCTCTTTCTCTCTCTCTCTCATATTGCACACGTATTTCTATAACATATTTCAACTTGTGATAACTCCATCTTTCCCTCGCAGCATCTTCTCACCCCTTTCTTCACCTTACCTTATCCCTGTATCACCCTGTCCCTTTAC
>JAXIVD010001629.1:75000-79516 GCA_036785275.1 Cancer borealis
ACACGCAAGCCTCGTATCGATTTCTGTACAAAGTTATCTCATTTTAATACACGTAAATTGCACGACAACGACGCCCCAAAAATGATTAGGTCAGGCAACAGGGCGTTACCATTGCATTAAATATGAGCCAATTAATACAGCGGCTATAAACACAACATACAGCGATTATTTCATGTACGAAACGTCTTGTGTACGGAGGAAAATCGGGGAAAATCAAGCATAAAACGAGACCCTCAGGACAGCAGGCGTTCTTATCCGATACATGAATGCGCGCCACGTAGAGGAAAACTGTAATCATGTATCTCTTTTGTAATAAAAATATAAGGGCGTTCGTTCCACAGTCAATATGAATGTCCCGAGCACATGCGCTTCTTAAAACCGGATGCACTTAGGGTTCAGAATCTCAGTGGGGCCGATACGAAAGTAAGCTTTAACAAATAAGGGATATAACACCCTTCTGAGCCGGCCGTGTCATATCATAAGCATAGAAATGACTGAATGTGGCGTATCCGGACCCTTCGGCTTCCCAGAACGACAGCCGGTTATGTGCTCCCGGATACAGCAGCCTTTCGGTAATCTGGCCACCCTTTTTTTTATTCTTCTTCATCTTATCGATACGGAAATTATTGATAGATGCCGCCATTGTGAGATTTGATAGGAGGCCACGTGCATAAGGGTTGCAGAGGAGGAGGAGGAGGAGGAGATGGTGATGGTGGTAGAGATAGTGGTGGTGGTTGTGGTGGTGGTGGTGGTGGTGGTGGTGGTGGTGGTGGTGGTGGTGGTGGTGGTGGTGGTGGTGTGAATGCTGCGCCCTTCGAGTAATACTGTGATTCATGGTATTTGTCACACGTTACTGTTATGGTTATTGTCATAGTTACTGTTATTGCCTTCCTTGTTCTGGCACTGCCTACTTCAGGGTGGTCTTGATACTCTTCATCTAAGGAAAAAACCCATTCCCGTTATTCTTGAGAGGATTATTCACTGATACTGACACCTCACTCACATTATTTAGGCGTAGGCTCAATTTATGTAGATGAGAGTAGGTTTTCTTGTTGCAGATTCTCATATTAATGGCGATCTAATGATGGTTATTTTAGATATGATTAAAACGTTCTCTTATGCTTGGAAAAAGTATGTGTGTGTGTATGTGTGTGTGTGTGTGTGTGTGTGTGTGTGTGTGTGTGTGTGTGTGTGTGTGTGTGTGTGTGTGTGTGTGTTGTGTGTGTGTGTGTGTGTGTGTGTGTGTGTGTGTGTGTGTGTGTGTGTGTGTGTGTGTGTGTGTGTGTGTGTGTGTGTGTGTGTGTGTGTGTGTGTGTCTTACATACACACACACATACACACATACACACACATACACACACACAATTACACACAAATACACTTTTCCAAGTATGTTTCTCGACGCACCAGTTTAATATAAAAAGAGAAAACTGTGGGAGTCATTTTAAGCGCACATGAGTAAGGCAATGAGCAGGGCGTGAACAGAACACATGAGCACAATAAGCCTTCATAGTGGTAATTAAACGCGTGGCAGCCTGACTCCTCGCCTCGGCGGTGCTCCCTGACCCAGTGCTTGAGGGAGAGGACCAACAAAATTACCAGGGATCAGAGTCTCTACCTGAGCACCGCGTCCGCTAGGGCTGCAGGGGACACAGGGGGCGAGAGGAATCCCTTTAGTGTGTCGAGAAGCCTCGCTCTAACACACCCTTATCAAAACGACGGAAAGAGGACCCTGTTAAAAGCATTCCCGCAACACGAAACAAACCTCCATAGCATTCAAAGTTTGATTTTCTCTCCATTCTCTCTATGTCTTCGTTTTCACCTTTTCTCTCACTTTCCTGTCCTGCTCTCGTGGAAAAGAGAAAAAAAATCCTCTCTAACCTTTTCCCCGCTTACGTCTCTAGCAAATGTTAAAGATGCATCGTATATATCTCGGGTATGAACCCAGAAGGCCTCGTAGAAAGGTCTCCCGGCGTACCATTAGACGGCAAGAAGCAAATAAGAGCCACGGTGTAATGGCACGACGGGGAGACATAACCACGCGACGATTTAATGAAACTTCCATCTTTCTGTCGGCTTAAATATCCTCCCATTTTGATCGCCACCTCTTACTATTTTTTTTATTTTTTAGGCAGGCGGCTCAACGTTGCTATACTTTCGATTTTTTTATGACATTTGGGTGATACTTGCGTGTATCATGCCCCGGTATGGGCTGATATGCCTCCCCCCGAGCCTTTATGGTAATGATTATGGCGGGAGGGGTGAAATTTTCGTGTAGCGGAGGAACTCTGCGAGATATTGGATGCAACCGCCCGGTGCTGCGATACAGGCGAGGCACTACAGCCTTACAAACAGGTATTCGGTGATCTCGTAGTTGTCAGCCTTGGGGCGGGATATAACAACTGCATATCAAACAAATAGCGTAATGATGGGGCTTCGCATAAATATAAAATGCATTCTTCTCGCAGGTGCTCGCGAGAATGTCCAATACTGAGAGCAATAATTGTGCTAAAAGCTTTACTCTCGGGGATTATTGTCGTCATACATTGGGGAATTTTTCCAGGCGGATGTAAAGGTCGTGCGAGAGGCTATTGAGCGAGAACGGGGACTATCTTATCGGAATGACTCAAAAACCAGCGATACACAGCATTAGAAAGTCGACAGCAGCTGAAACTCTCGCCTGGAAAAATAAAGTCTGCCTCATATTCAACTGGCAAAAGGCCGGTAATGGATGCAGTCGACACCTTCTCTGACGTCTGGGTCCACACTTCGAAAATTCGCGAGTGCAGTTATGAGAGCACCGAGGTGGCGGAGCGAGTCTGTGTACTGGCCGTTGAATATGCAGTGTTTTGTGTGCTTGTGACGGTGTGCTTCCATGGTGCCTTTTGTGCTTGTATGTTGTACCTCGGTGACTCCTCCTTGTGTGGGTCTGCTTTCCTGACGGTGCAGTTTTGGGAAATGTTCGGCATTCTTTCAGTGCACGTTTAATGTGTATGGAATATTCTACTTTACATTATTTTTACATACGAATACCGTAAATCAGACGCCCACACACACACCCAGAATATGCAATACCCAACATCCTCTGTAACGGTCCTCGAAAAAAAAGAGAAAAAAAGAAAAAAAGAGCAAGACTATCACCGCAAGCAAACACAACAGATTTACCTCAAAAACACACGCACAAAAAACATATATAAAAGTGGCAACATAAAATATCTCGAACCATTCCGACTTTTGCGTCGCGGGAAACGTAAACACGAGCTACAATCCAAACAGATATCACAGTCCATCAAATCCATCCGCCTCCCGCGCTCTGTCACGGCGAAAACCAACGAGAATATGATAGAAAAAATAGAATAAGAGTTAAACGTGTCCAATTCCTTTCTGCGTTTCCCATCGTGGTGTTTCTGGGGTATTTTTTACTTCCAACGCTACAGAAAGGATAAGGAACTTTTTGTTAATCACCACATAACAATATATTACCAAATGTGAGACTCCAACAAGTTATTAGCCTGAAATATTTGGGCAAGAGATTGGCTGAATTCGAAGGCTTGTGGCATAATTACTAAGACGGAGAAACAGGATACGATTTATAGCTCTTTATCAGGCAAACTTAAGTCACAGTTTAGTGGGCACGTGTCCTATCTTATGGTAAGGTCATCCTCCTCTGCAGATGTCCCAAACCAATGTCACACAGGTCACTAGTGTGGTTACATATATATTGTCTTCCTTACTAGTTAAAAGTAAAAATTCTCCCAAGACCTACTTTATCAAGGCTTCGTGTAGCATCAAAGGGAGGAGTTAATCACCTTCCCTGACCCCTCCCCTCCTTTGACCTAATCTCACCTCGGCTTGCCTGGCTGACCTTGTGTCTTAGGTCGGTTCAACTAAAGGAAAATAGTATGAAAACAAAAACTTGTAGTAATATGAAAGAAATTGGCTTCGTCTTCGATCTCGTGAAGGTTTATCGAGTCGAGTCAACCTGGAGACGGGCTTCCACCTGGCAAGACGTTATTAAAGGCGTGCTGCCATAAGCTCTGCACACAAATTGCTCTTTAAATACCTAGAGGGAGAATTTTTACTTTTAAATATATGGTAGTAAAATATATCACACTTTCATTTTACGTCACCCTGAATAAAACACTGACCGTAACCAATAAATTGTTAGTTATACGTGAGAGGGTTGGATATCAGTGGAGCTCATTAAGTATACACAGGTAGTAATGAAACCGCTAACAACCCGTTTGTGTTACATGGCACACGACTGTGAGCCGCCACGAACAAGGCTACGCTAGTAAGCCTTAGTCTGGAGGCTGAGGCTGGTAACACCTGAGGCGCATAGGATCGGGTGGTATAAAGACGGTTTATTATACCTTTAATTCATACCGTAATGTGCTCCTTTTTCCTACATAATCGGTCCATTACTGCGTAAATGGTTCTTCTTTTAGGAACTGTGGAGGTATTTCAGCGAGGGTCGGCCGCGAACGGTCACCTTCCAGGGGCTGAAGTGCTTCCA
>JAXIVD010001630.1:2500-75000 GCA_036785275.1 Cancer borealis
GAATCTGGTGTGGCCAATTCGTAAGCGGGCCAGGGCAGTCTCCCAGCGTCTAGTAGGATGAGATGGGTAAGACCAAGGGGAAACAGAGGGCTTGACAGCGTTAAGTATATTAGAAGTAAGGGTGGACCAGAAAGATTGCCAGCGGGTATAAAGGAAAGTCCGAAAAACTGGGAAATAATCAGAAACAGGAAGGGAGGAAGCGCAAAAGGTAGGAAGGGTGAGGGCGTCATGTGCCAAAGAATCAACAGCATCATTACCAGGGATTCCAACATGACTGGGTACCCAGCAAAAACGAACTTTTTTGTGACGGACAGAAAGGCGGAATAACCAGTCCTGGATGTCGCGGATAAGAGGGTGTGAAGAGGAAAAGGAAGATAAAAGGGAGAGGGACGACCGAGAGTCGGTAAAAATAGTATAAGAAGAAGCGGTGAGTCGGAAGATGCGGCGGAGGGCAAAAAGAATCGCAAACAGCTCAGTAGTAAGAACGCTAGCCTCGAGAGGGAGGCGGTATTGGAAATAAGTGTCAGGAAACAGAACAGCACACCCCGAGCTAGTAGAAAACTTGGAGCCATCAGTATAAACATGTACGCTACCAGAATGAGTAGCAAGATGAGCCGAGAAATGGGAGCGTAAGACACAGGAAGAGGTATTAGATTTCGGGGAGGTAGGGAAGACAGAGGAGCAAAAGGAGAGGTGAGGGGAGAGCCAGGGAGGAGTAGAGGAAACAAAGAATGGGAGTGGATTAAGGGAGGGGAAAGAAGGATGGGACAGAAGGGCATGCATACGGAGGGGGAAGGGAGCAGGTAAGCGAGGCCGGGTGGCAAAGGTTGCGGTCAGAGAGGGAGGGATACGCAAAGCGGAGGAGGGAAATTGAAGGGAACGGGCATAATAGCGGAGGGAAAGGAGGGCCCGGCGACGGGGAAGAGAAGGGAGGCCGGCTTCAGTGTATAAGCTCTCCACAGGGGAAGATCGGAAAGCACCAAGAGCAAGGCGAAGACCAAGGTGATGAACAGGGTCAAGGAGACTGAGGACGGAGGGGGAGGCGGAAGAATAAACATGGCAGCCATAATCAAGAAAGGACCAGTACATTATGCAGCGAAAGCAGAGTCTTGCGGTCAGCACCCCAAGACACATGGGAGAGGGTTTGTAGAAGACGGAGGCGGCGAAGGGCGGTATCCTTGAGAGAGAGGACATGCTGGCGCCAAGTGAGGCGAGAGTCGAAGATAAGACCAAGAAACTTGCATGATGTGCGATACTCAAGAGGGGTACCATAAAGAAGAATGGGAGGAGGACAAGCAGTACGGGACCGAGAAAAGTAAATAGAGAAAGACTTTGTAGGGGAGAAGGGAAAGCCATGGTCGGTGGCCCAAGAGGAGGTGGCAGTAACAGCAGATTGAAGAAGGCGAGGGAGAAGGGAGAAGGAGCTGCTCGAGGCATAAATAGCGAAATCGTCTACATAAAGAGAGGACCTGACACCAAGCGGGAGGGTAGAAACGATGCCGTCAATGGCCAGGAGAAAGAGGGTAGTACTCAGGACCGAGCCCTGGGGCACACCCTCGTACTGACAGAAGGAGGGGGAGCAAGAAGAAGCAACCCTAACGCGGAAGGAACGGTTCCGCAGGAAGCTATGGAGGAAAACCCCCATGTTGCCAGAGACACCGACACAGGACAGCTGGTGAAGGATGTGATGGCGCCAAGTAGTGTCGTAAGCTTTCTCAAGATCAAAGAAAACAGCTAGGACAGATTCTCGTCGGACAAAAGCAGAAGTAATATATGTTTGTAAGCGGGCGAAAGGCTCCACTGTACCGCGGGCACGTCGAAAGCCAAACTGAGTGGGGGAGAGAAGGCTCTTTGTTTCGAGGTACCACATCAATCGGAGATTGATCATGCGCTCAAGGAGCTTGCAGACACAACTAGTCAGAGCAATGGGTTCATAATCCTGGGGGAGAGCACCAGATTTGTTAGACTTAAGAAAAGGGAGTATAAGTGCATCGCGCCATTGGGGTGGGAAGTCCCCAGTTAGCCAAACGCGGTTATAAAAGGTAAGTAGGAAGGTCAGGGAGATGGTAGGAAGGTGGCAGAGAATCTGATAGTGAACACCATTAGGGCCCGCAGAGGTGTTACGACAACACTTCAAGGCAGAGGTAAGTTCAGAGGGGGAGAAGGGGGTGTTATATGAAGCATTAGAAGAAAGTGTAAAAGTAATAGGGGTGTGCTCACGTGCCGCCTTAAGGGCAGCAAACTCAGGAGGAGGAGGGAAAAAAAAGCGGTACTGAGGAATAGGGGTGGGCGGGCTAGTAAGGAAGGTTTCCTGAAGGCAGAGGATCATAGGGGCATAAGAGGAAATGAGTTGGCGAAGGTCCTGTCGATGGGCACGAAAACCACGAATATTCCACTGAAGAACAGACATGATCAGTAGGGAATAAGACTCGGAATGGGGGAAGGTGAGGGGGGAGCATACGCAGGAGGTAAAGGACCGGGGTCCATATCCATAAGAAGCGATGGAGAAGGAAGGTGGTCAGGAGTAGATCAGGTAGGGGGAGAGGAAGAAGGTTGAGAGAGGAGATCGGTACGGGAGTAGCCAGGTGGTAGGGCAAGAGAGAGGAGAGATCGGATAGAAGAACAGGCGGGGTAGGACGAGGAGAGGAGGGGAGAGTAAAGCGGGGAAGGGGGAGAGGACGGAGCGCCGGGGGGAGAGGAGGGCTGGAGGAGGGGTCGGGAATGGGAGACAGCAGAGGAAGAAGGTGGAGGAGTGGGAGTCGAGGTAGGAGGGAGGTGCTTGGGAAGTGGGTGAACAGAGGCCACGACCTGGATAGGAGGGGACGGGGGAGGAGATATGGAGGTAGGGGGAGAGGACAAGGGAGCCGTGTTCTTTATGAATGCGGCAATGGCATCGAGGGTATCACCTTCGGAAGGAGCGGGTGAGGGAGGTGCAGGGCGAGTCTTTTTAGAGAGGTGGAGAGGGGGCGGAGAGATCAAGGCGGGAGCAGGAGTGGTGGTTGGTGGGGGAGAGGAGACCAAAGCCTGAGAGTGGTGTCACTTGGTAGGGTGGGAGCGCTGGGGGCGTGGAGAGGGAGAGGCTGGAGTACGGGTGGTGGTGGAGGTAGGGGTATCAGTGTCGAGGACAGCGAAAGAATTAGAGCAGAGGAGATGGAGGATGGAGGGTGGGAGGGAGTGAAGGAAGAGGAAGGAGGTAGAGGAGAGGGATGTATGGAAGGAGGGGTAGGGGAGGGGGGCCGAGGACCGGGGGGGGAAGAAGAGGACGTGGCTGGAGGGTGAGGGGCAGAGGCGGTGGCAGCAACATGGCGAGGAGAAGGGGTGAAGCCTAGACGACGGGCATTTTGACGGGCCTCACGTAATGTGAGACCATCACGGAAGCGAATACCAGCGACTTCAACCTCAAACTTGTAAGTTGGGCAGCCGCGGTAGAGAGCATTATGGGGCCCACTACAATTGCAGCAGCACCGGGTAGTGGTATTGCATTGATCGCGGGTGTGGGTAAAGCCACACAAAGGGCAGCGGAGAGCGGAGCGGCAGTGGTTTTCGGGGTGTCCAAAGCGCCAACAGTTTCGGCACTGGCGAGGTGGAGGAACATAAGGCCGGACGGGGAGCATGACGCCCCCAACGTAGACATGGGTAGGGAGTTCGTGGCGCTTGAAGGAGATTCGTGCAACAATTGTGGGTTTTTTCTGGCGAGCTCTGGGGGACAAGGTGTAGCAGCGAACGTTGACAGCGTCATACTCGCTGAGTAGGTCGAGCAGGTCAGTGTGTCAGTCTGACCAGACCTTGTCATCAATAGGGCAGTCTTGTGGGGAGATGGAAACAGTGCCAGTGCATGTGTTGAGACGGTCGTCAGGGATCGCATAAAAGGGGGTACCGGATGGGGCCAACAGTTTGGCCATGGCCTGAGACTGAGCCTCAGTCTCCACACGTACCAGGCGTGAACGGTCAGCTCAGGTCTGGAAGTGGACCTTGCCCACTTGTTCCTGTAAGTAGCGTTGGAAGAGGAGGGTATTCTTTGCGAAGGGAGCGGAGGGGGGAATAGTAAAAAAGCGATCCCAGCGGGCAGGGGCAAAAAAGAGGTCATAGGCAGAGAGACGAGACGCACCACGAGAGGAGCCTGTCCGGGGCTGTGCCGTAGTCTTCCTAGAGGAAGAGGGGACATAAGGAGCTAAGGTAGTAATGGAGGAAGATGTAGATGTGACGGGGAGGGAGGCTGGAGAGGGGGTAAGAGTGGGAGAGAGAATCGGGACAGCGGTAGACACAGGGGAGGGAAGAGAGGTAGTAGAAGGGGCGCTGGAAATAGGGACGGTAGAAGGAGGAGCAGGGGGCAGGTGAGATGAGGAGACTACAGGGGTGGTAGAGAAGGATGAGGAACAATGAGGATCGAACCCTGAGGGAGGCGGAGTGGTGGTAGCAGGAGAGAGAGAAGATGTGGGAGGTGGGGCATAGGATGGAGAAGCTGTGGAGGGGACAGGGGTACAAGGGAGAGTAGGAGGAGTAGAGGGTGGTTTAGTAGTAGGTGTCTGAGGAATGGGCTGAGAAGTCGAGACCAGGTCCATTGGGCAGGCAGAGGTGTCAGAGGGGGGCCGACCAGCAACAGAGGCCTCGAGGGACTGGTCGGGTACCACTCGAGGGGGGCATAGTGAATTTTGTTTATCCATATACTGATATGAGTTAATAAGAATAGCATCGGGGGTCATGGGTAAACCGCCTACCGGATCGGCAAAAGAGGCCGAGCGCTGCCTCCGGGGACGGGGTACCTCGTCCTCCACAGGACTACCCGGTTTAAAAGGCAGCCCTTGTGGCACCGAAAGTTTGCCCCGCACCGGCGAGCAAAGACCCCGGCCTCGATGCCTACCGGCCCAGGCACCCTCCAGCCAACACAGGACGGCCCACGACGGGCGATTCCCCTGGCGGGCGGCACCGGTGACCCACACCAGCCTACGTTCGAGATCATCTTGTTGGTCCTGACGGACACACAAGCCCCCCCCCACCACCACGTCAAGGTAGATCCAATGGAGGGGGTGAGGCATGTAGTAAATAGGCCCAGGATGCATAATCTCCTCTAATGGCACTTCCTCAATGATCCTTAGATGTTCATATTGTTCAAATACTTTCAGGTACTCAGCCTTTAAGTCTTCATCCTTATCTAACTTAACTAAAAGCTTATTTAATCTCTTCTTAGCATGAACTTCATTGCTCATCAAACTATCCTTAATTGTGCTTTCCTTCCATGGTAAATTAACTTCATATCTACCATTTACAAAGTTAATCTTATCACTATATTCTTGAACCACCTTGTTTCTAATATCTTCCTTACATTCTTTGCTAGTGCTAATGCCAATAGTCTCCAGGTCCCAAAATTTTGACACATCAAGATCAGATACCTTAGAGATACATAAGAGCTTGGGTGATGAAGGCTTATAGGCTGATGATGAAGGCTTATAGGCTGATGATGAAGGCTTATAGGCTGATGATGAAGGCATACTTGTAGGGTTAGAAAATTACCGACATTTCCAGACAAAATCCAGCCAAACACAGATTTCATAGCAACTACTTGACCTACTTGGACTGCATCCTTAGGGCTTATGAGGTTCCAGTAATAGTCTAAGCCAATAAGAATATCTAAATCTAAAGGAGAACTATAGTCAAAGTCATCTGCTAATCTTAAATGACTAAAGGCATTTAAAATATGGGCTGGAACTACTGGTCTTACTAAGGGGTCACATATACTAGGAATGCCTGCCGCTACGATGGGAAGAACATTACCCTTATCATCCAAGACCCTCAATTTGTATACATTGCTTTCTACATCTTTGTCTGAACTATGACCACCAAAGGAACTATAAGGGACTTCTGTACTTGTGATCCATTCAGGCTTACATTTTCCAACAAACTTATTGCTGACATATGACCGATCACAACCAGTATCAAACAGCAACCTTGCAGTTACAATATCCCCTTTACTATTCACAACCTTTACCTTAGCTGTTTGTAACACAGTGTTATTTCTATAGTGGCCTGACAGCATAACCAGAGTTTGAGGGTCCTTCTGCTTATTTTCCTCCACATTTACCTTGGAGACCACATTTAGCTTGATGCCGCACATTGAACCATTGTGGTCACCGTGACACTTAGAACACTTGGCCTTACAGTTTCTAGACAGATGACCGCTACTTAGGCATCTGAAACACACACCTAATTCCTTTATTTTATCAAACCTCTGCTGCCCATCCAATGCCAAGAACTTGAAGCATTTTTCAGATATGTGGTTTCTCTTACTACAGAACACACAACCTGATCCTTCTTGTGGGGAAGTTGTATACAAGGCTGAAGCCGTAAACAATTTTTCCTTACTTCCCTTACTACTTTTCTTTCCTTCCCCACTCTTGGCATTTCCTTTATACATTTAACTTCTTTCAAGCACTTCAATTTCCTTTTGGAGCCACTGAAGTAACCAATCAAGATCACTTTCATGTCTACTACAATCTCTTGACCACATTAATCTTAACTCAGTTGGCAGCCTAGACACAATCATAGGCGTTAACAAAACTTCACATTGCTTGCCTGTAATTCCCTGGGCTTCTAAACTCCGTGTGGCTTAACCACCTCGTCCCGAAGTCTCCAGAGTTGTGTGATGTAGGTCTTGCCTTGTTCAACTGGTACTTGTAGAGCAAGAAGAGCTTGGACATGTGCGTGAACGATACACTCGGACTTGCCAAATCGTTGCTTCAGCAAGTCGACGACCGTCTTGTAACTATCGCTGGTGTGCGGCACTCCTTCTACTACATCCTTGGCAGTGCCGTCTAGCAGTGAAAGCAAATAGGTTAGCTTACTAATGGTAGGCAGCTCTATATCATATATGTGTGATGAGAATTGCTCCCAAAAACTTTGCCACTGCTTGAGATCACCATCAAATCTAGGCAATTCTAACTTGGGAAGTCTAACATGGAGGGATGCTGTAGTGCTTGAAGAGTCTACTGTGTTCTGATCACCCACAATCAGTTGCTTATACTTGTCAGCACATAACAATCTCTTCTGTCTGGCTTGCTGTCTAAATGCATCTGCCTTGTCCAAGTAATCCTCTAATGCCTCAGGATTGATTTCGACCTCAATCTCTGACTGCACTTCTTCTAACCTTGTAAGTCTCTTATCAAACTCCTCCATTACATCCAATAGCTCACTGTCGGTAGCTGGAGACGTCCTGGCTAGGAGTCCATCTATCTTAGTACACACACGTTTCAGCCAACCTTGCGCTGCCGTCTGGGCCTTCTGAAGTTTCTCCATTTCGTCCAGGTTGTACAGCAGAGAAGACACTTGGTTTGCTTATGTTGTCCTTGGGTACTAAACTTCCCGGGTCTGGGCACCAAAATGTCGTAGTTGGGACATTCTCTTCTTACAAACTCATAAAAGTAGAGGCCAAGGAAAAGCAGCTGGCTGACACCGTGGTTCTTATTCTTCTTTTTTACCTTACAGTCTTCTTAAAATCATCATAACATTCAAAAATAGTTACAATAATAGTGTGCTTAAAGCATTCAAAATTTACATAAATGAACATAGTAGTTATTTTCCTTCAATATTACCCCAAAAGGGACTAGCTAAATCAAATATAGTAAGTGTTATAATGAGAATAATAAGAGTATTGGAACATCAAGCGAAACTTAGAAAATGGTGCCAGCTGACTAAATATTTCTTGTCTAACTAAACTAAATGTGTTATGCTCCCAATATGAATCTAATATTTGACACCCAGCAAACATTGAAAGTACGGGCCGATGCCGGCAAATAATGGCATATCGGCATAGTGGCAACTTGATGTCGGACCAGCATATATCCAGTATGAATCGATTGTATTGGCCCAGAACAAACATAACGGTGTTGGGGTAACATTGTCCAAACAGTACTGAACCAGTTAATGAATCACTATTTAACTATATTGTACTCTAAATGAATTGAATATTTTTGTGAGTACTTAATTCCTGGCAATAAGTATATATATATATATATATATATATATATATATATATATATATATATATATATATATATATATATATGTACCGTTTCGGTATAGACATTATCTTCTCATTTACTTTCTATGCTGCCACCACGACACCACTTGGGCATCGACACTGTCTTCACTAATATGTCTATCACTATTACTACTATTAGGGCCTTTCCCTGGGGCCGAAAAGAGGGAAAAGAAAATAATCAAATGGATAAATGAACAGACTTTAATAATAAAATAAGAAACGTACTTGCGATATCCGTGGTGGTGCTCTTACAAACACTTATCCTACCACACACGACACTTTACACTGCACAAAAATAAACAAACATATAGATAGAAATGAAAATATTACTAGCTCAAATCCTACCTACGTTACGTGAGGGGAACTGATGGAAACTAGCCAAAACACACTCACGGCAATAATGTTTGCGTGTCACCGTCCTTGTCCTGTCGCCCACAGCTTACAGGCCAGATTACCCAGGCAGTCTTCTCAGCTCCGTCAGAAGCCTGACGGTAGAAGACAGTCGATTGCTGATCTCCTCGGGAGCTATAGCCGGGAGGACAGTATTACATTAGTCATTAATATTAACACGATGTTTTTTCTCAAGTGTTTGGCAAGTTCCTAGAACCACAAGTTTCTTACCTGATTGGAGCTGAGTCACGGAACACTAGTGACTGACCTCCCGTCCAGTCTGGTATATATACCACTCGCTTTCAGTGACGTCACGAGTTTTCCCATCATCCCTCATATCTAGTTGTCCCTACTCTAACGATAACAAGGTGTTTAACTGTTGAACGAGTGTTAAGAATACGAGGATTTAACCTGTGATTCCGTAAAGGAATCACAGTAATGATAGTTGGCCAGTTGCACTCGGTACACGGCTTTCCTCTTTAAAAAAAAAATTAAATCCTCGTATTCTCACACTCGTGAGATCATGAAGGTTTACAATAGTCAACATTTGATGGAACCGATCTTCCTCCGTATCTTTGGGTGTTCACGTTTCCACACTCCTTTCTTCTTGTCTTGGGCAAGACTTCTGAGTCAGACGTGACTCGACCTCCTGGTCGGAATAGGTGAACCCAACTCCCAACCAGTCCTGGCAAACTGAGCAGGGTGGTGATCCTCGACGGGGTCTCACCAAAGACTTCATCCGGGGGGGGTGAACTTCCAGTCCTTTACCTGGACACTATAGAGCCCCCAGGACTGCGGTGATCTCTGCTTCAGCTGCGGGACCAGTTTACCAGCTCGGCATTTCCTCGCCGCTGCAAAAGAGTTTTTATAGGCAGTAAGCTTTCCTTTAACCACCCAGGGGTCTACTCTCTACCATCTCTCCCTCTCAACACTCCTCTAGGAAATCCTCACAGGCCTTCGGGCTCTGCGTGGTTCCTCCGTGTCATCCTCATCCTCGGAAGGGAACACGATCTCGCTCATGTCGACAATAGAACCTCCATCACCCACAACTAGTGTTAACTTGTCCGCGGCACGGTGGATTGTGTCGCCGTTGACAGTGAGGTGGTGGTTGTAATGATGGTTGTAGTAGTGACTGCCTCGTCCACCCTCGAAGTGGAGGAGTGTGTATTTGGCATCACCATAGTCGCCCTCACGTATAAGCTAATATCCCTAACTACCGCGTCACACTCATCCGACGTTTCAATTTCAAAAAATATAGTATGGGCTTTCCGTTTCATTACCGTGGGCACCACCAACGAATCGAGCAAGGTGTTATCTTTCTTCTGTTTGGACTAGTAAAGGATTCCATCTTAGACGTCATAATTATTCTTTAATAAGGGGGGATGAATCCACATAATCTAGGAAAAGCAATCCCCTTCCTTTCTTTCAACTCTAACCCGTAAATCTTAATCACCCTTATCCAAATTTTATTTTTTTAAATACGAACAACAAAAACATATCTACACTCCTTTTAAATTGATCAAACAGCACCAACGCTGGTGCGATGGGGGAAAGGGCGCTCGGCGATCCGAAGACCGCGACTCACTTAACAATCTAGTGTCATATGCCCGTAGAGGAGACTTTAAGCGCATTAGGACTAACATTATCACTAACACTTAAAAAAAAGAAAACACAGTGTATCACTATTAACACTACGTAACTATCCTAATCAATCACTAATCACTACTCTGTAAGAATTTAAAAAAAATTAACTGGACGTGGGGGCTAATTACCTACTAAACTAACACACGAGGTACTGCGTAGCGTCCTCCGGACAACGTGGGCTGATGCGTAATTCACATCTACACCACTGCAACCACTGTACCGAGGGTCAGTGTTACCACCACTGTACCGTAGGTAAATGTTACTTTCTATTAACACCGCTATCCTCACTGTACCGTTTCGGTATAGACACTATCTTCTCATCTACTTTCTATGCTGCCACCACGACACCACTTGGGCATCAACACTGTCTTCACTAATATGTCTATCACTATTACTACTATTAGGGCCTTTCCCTGGGGCCGAAAAGAGAGAAAAGAAAAGAATCAAATGGATAAATGAACAGACTTTAATAATAAAATAAGAAATGTACTTGCGATATCCGTAGTGGTGCTCTTACAAACACTTATCCTACCACACACGACACTTTACACTGCACAAAAATAAACAAACATATAGATAGAAATGAAAATATTACTAGCTCAAATCCTACCTACGTTACGTGAGGGGAACTGATGGAAACTAGCCAAAACACACTCACGGCAATAATGTTTGCGTGTCACCGTCCTTGTCCTGTCGTCCATAGCTTACAGGCCAGATTACCCAGGCAGTCTTCTCAGCTCCGTCAGAAGCCTGACGGTAGAAGACAGTATATTGCTGATCCTCCTCGGGAGCTATAGCCGGGAGGACAGTATTACATTAGTCATTAATATTAACACGATGGTTTTTCTCAAGTGTTTGGCAAGTTCCTAGAACCACAAGTTTCTTACCTGACTGGAGCTGAGTCACGGAACACTAGTGACTGACCTCTTATTTATTTATTTATTTTATTATTATTATTATTATTATTTTTTTTTTTTTTTTGCCATCAGCCATGGCATAGGCCAGTGATTTTCAACCGGTGTTCCGCGGCACACTAGTGTGCCGTGAAGCATCCGTGGGTGTGCCGCGGGTGTCTTAGTAGGGTTGATCCTCCTTCAAGGATGGGTCGTGGGACAGGGTTTCCAGTATTTTTTTTTCCAGAAATTGTATTAGACACATTTTGAAATTATGTCTTAAACTCTTATTTTTCAACACTACAATAAATAAATTTATTGTTCATTAAAGGCCCAATTGGCAGTCTCTCCTGGATTCAGTCGTGTAGAACCGCCAATCTCCACTACCCTGCAGTAATGCGCATGCGCGAGGGTCCTTAAATTCTGATGGTGTGCCTCGATCATTTTATTGCATAGATAAATGTGCCGTAAGGTGAAAAAGGTTGAAAATAACTGGCATAGGCTATTAGGCCATATAAATTTAAGTTTTTACTTGTTTAATTTTAGAGATATTTTATTTTTATTTATTTATTTTTAATTATTTATTAAATTTTGTTCACTTTAATTTATTTAATTATTTATTTTTTATTCATTTTATATTTTATACATAGAAATTGAAAATACATTCATACAGTTTCAGACACGCATCATGCATACACATTCATATTTGGGAGCCTGAACCTAAGGCAAAAACTAAAGTCAATAGTCAGGGGAAGTGGGGGACAATAATGATACATACATATAATGGGGGAGGATACGTACGAACATGTATTTACAATAAACATGGGGAATAGTAATTGACATTCATGCCAGACACATAATCATTCATATCAAAACATATTAATAAGAGAAAGTGCAGTATATACAAGGTGGTATAATAATAAAAAGCATTGGACTATACAAGTAAGTCATAACTCTTTGATTAAGTTGGTCTCGGCCAGGAAAATCATCAGGTTATCGATCACATCCAGATGCTGGTCACCCAGAAGGGTGGTCTACGTCATCGGAAGGCGGCGGGTCTCACAGCAGGCTACGAGGGACCGTCGCGCCTCCCGATAACGCACACAGTGAAGCAGGATGTGGTCGATAGAGAGAGTAGTGTGGCAGGTGATGCATTGGGGTGGGAAGGCGTGGGCGAAGTAGGGGAGCGTGTGGGTGGGTAGAGTGCAGCCCATCCTGAGGCGTGTGAGGACCACCTCCTGACGCCTTGTGGGGCGGTTGGAGGAAGCCCACTCGCCTAGGATGGGTTTTACAGTGGGAATATGGAGTTTGTCCCAGTGACTTTGCCACAAGAGGTAAAGTGATGATTTTGCTGCCGAGAGACATGACTGCAGATCGCGACGGAGGTTCCACGCTCCCTCGAGCTCTGCAGCGGACCTAGCCAGCATGTCAGCTTCCTCATTCCCGTAAATACGCGAATGACCATGAAACCAAAACAAAGAAAAAGATTTACGGCGTAAATTTAGCTTATTAATGATGTTGCCTTGGATTTCATTGGCATCCGTGTGCCCTGACTCTATCGCCTGAAGGGCTGACATAGAGTCCGTGAAAATGACAATTACGTTATGATTCGAATTTAGTGCATAGTCTATGGCTTTGTCAATCGCAAAAAGTTCTGAGGAAAACACCGATGTATGGGAAGGTAGTCGGAACCTGAGGGCACATTCACGCGACCGAACACTAGCACCCACACATTCACTCGACTTGGAGCCGTCAGTGTACAGGTGGAGGGAGGGAGGGAGGCTAGCGACGAGAGCCCGGAAGTGATAGCCTATCTCCACTTCGGTCATGGCAGGCTTGTGGTTGGGTAGCCATTTTGTATTAATGTTGGCATTGGGCTCCCAAGGGGCTTTTGTTTGATGCACAAGCTGGTCAACACCGTCAAGGTCCACCTCACACCTCTGGCATAAAGTGTGAAGGCGGACCGCTAGAGGACGGTGTCGACCAGCGTGGAGATGGTGGTGCTGTTGAATCAAGTTAGCTGCCATGATACCGAGTGGAGTCTTCCGAGTTGACAGGCCGTATGCCAGTAATAGGCCGTCCCGTCGCACACTTAGTGGTGGTATATTGGCCTCAACCTCCAAACGCCCCACGCGTGTACACTGTAGGGCTCCAAGGCACATTCGCAGACATGCATTCTGAAATACATCCAGCCTCCTCAGTGTTGCGTCCGACGCAGACCCATATACCGGTGAGCCATAGTCTAAGTGAGAACAATTTAAGGACTTGTACACCATTAATAAAGATTTTCTGTCTGCTCACCAAGAAGTACCTGATAGGTATTTTAGGACATTGACTTTTTTATGGCAACGAACTAATAAATTATTTATGTGTGTTTTCCAATTGAGTCTGCTGTCAAAATGCAGACCCAAGAACTTAACTGAATTTTGAAACGCTATCGGCTGACCTTGAAGGGAAATATGCAAAGCAGGAATTTTACGTTGAGTGAAAACTACACCGATACACTTTGGAACAGAAAACTTAAATCCCCACAGAGAAGCCCACTGTTGGACGGAGTCAAGAGCAATTTGAATCCGTCCAGCCGAGAACTGCGCATTTGGCGACGAATGCTATAACGCACAGTCGTCAGCGTAGAGCGAGTATTTAAGATTTCTTAGAACAGAAGTTGATGACAGAATATCATTAATCATAACACTAAATAAAGTAGGACTAAGAACACTATCCTGTGGCACCCTATTTTCCTGGACATAAATGTCCGAGAATACGTTACCGGGAAGCTTGACAGAGAAAGTTTTGTCCTGTAAGAAATTATGAAGAAAAATAGGTAAGTTACCTCTTAAACCATGAGCATGGAGTTTCATGAGGATACCGTGTCGCCATGTCATGTCGAAGGCTTTGTGAATGTCCAAGAACACTCCTATCATGAATTCAATTTTGGCGAAAGCCTCTGAAATGCAATGCTCCAGGTGCATTAAGTGGTCCAAAGTGCCTCGGTATTTCTGAAAGCCCGATTGTTGACCACTTAACACACCTTTTGCTTCTAAAACAAAAAGCAGCCTTTTGTTAATCATGCGTTCCATGACCTTACAGAGACAGCTCGTGAGCGCAATAGGGCGAAACGCATTGGGGTACGTAAGGCGACCAGTCTTTTTGGGTATTGGGATAACGTGAGCAAAGTGCCAAGATTGGGGGAAAGTATGAGTGGTCCAGATTCTATTGTAAAGGGAGAGTAATTTAATAAGTGAACTAGGGCCAAGATGTTGGAGTATGCTGTAATATATTTGATCTGGAGCAGGACTGGAGCCGGCGTAAACTCTGAGTTGTAATCAGTGTTTACGCCTCCTGTGGCAAAGTTTGGGACAGTTTGTTCTGCTGCCTCCTTTTCGGGAAGGAAGGCAGGGTGGAACGAGGCGGAGCTACTCGCCTGTTCAAACTGCCGGGCTAGTACGTTGGCAATAGCTGCGGGGGTGTCTGAAACATCTCTGTTGTTGAAGAGTGTGGTTATTGGGGTGCTTGTTTTTTTCCCGCTAAGGATATGGACTGTGTTCCATACCTGTCCTAGCGGGATTGTTCGGCTTACTAATGACGTGAACTCTCTTAGAGAGCCCATCTAATTTGAAGGATGACTTTCCTTGCCTGAGCTCTTGCCTTTTTATAGGCTATGAAATTAGCTTGACTGGGCTGCTGGCTAAAATACCTGTATCGCCTATTACGCTCACGAAGTGCTTGTCGGCAATCCGTTGTCCACCATGGAACTCCATGCTTTGTAGATTGCTTTGTGAATTGTAGAAGTTTTCAGAATACATGCCTCAGCGGCGTGTAAAATGGATTGTGTTGCGTTGCTAACCATTGTGTCAGTGTCCTCGCCAGATACATCCACATCAGCGATCACACGGAAGGTTGCCCAATCTGCTCTCTTAAAATTAAATTTAGGTGGAGGAGGGGTAGAGGCAACGTCGCGTCCGTAAGAGATGCAGATTGGTAGGTGGTCACTTCCGTGTGCGTCGTCGCTGACCTCCCAAGAGAAGTCAGAGAACATATTTGGCGAGGCCAATGACAAGTCAATGGCAGTCGCGTTACCTGTCCGATCGTCTACACGAGTCGCACAACCATTGTTCAGAAGACAGAGGTTTGTCTGTAGGAGAATGTTAACAATCTGTTCCCCACGTACACTTGACCTCTCACTTCCCCATTGCTGATGATGAGCGTTAAAGTCGCCCAAAACCAGCTTGTTGCCTGGAAGCTGGCGAAATAACGACTTTAAGTTATCATCAGCAATAGGCGTATTGGGAGGCAAGTAGAGAGATTAGATAGCCAGATACGTGCCATTGAATTTCACTTTGCACGCGACTGCCTCCAGAGTGGTATCCAACGTCACTTCTGCGTGTGGTAGTGTTTTATGTGTGTATACGGCCACGCCGTGACCGTCGTGTCTTCTGTACGCATGGTAGTGTTTTAGTACTGAAGGATCAGGATGATCCTCCAGCATCGTCTCTTGTAGGCAAATAACGGACGGCCTGTCTAAGTTCACTAAAAGTGACAAATATGGAAGTTTATTCCGAATACTTCTACAGTTCCACTGTAAAACGTTGTACGTAATGGTTTAAGAGTTACGATGGGGGCGGCTGTGTTTCTTAGTTTTTTTGCACTCGGAGGCGCTATCCAGGGACCTCTCTCGGCCCTTGCAAGAGGAGATCTGCATGGGTTCATTGATAGTTAACTCCCCGGAGCTGGTTGAGAGGAAGCGAGAGTGAGAGCCCCTCCTCGAAGGCGTGGGAGCTGGGATGACATGAGAGGAGGAATTGCGCCCTAATCTTGTGTAATTACATTTAACGTTATCCTTGTCGTTCTTTTCTGTCTTCTTAGGTGGAGTGGTAGAGACAGCAGAGGCATTTTGGTTTTAGTGGAGGAGGAGGAGGAGGAGGAGGAGGAGGAGGAGGAGAAGGAGGAGGAGGAGGAGGAGGAGGAGGAGGTAGAGGTGGAGGAGGAGGTGGAGGAGGAGGAGCGGGAGGAGGAGGAGCGGGAGGAGGAAGAGGCAGGTGTGGTTGTTTTCATGATAGTAGGTGTTGGAGGAGTAGATGAGGTATTCGGAGTGAGAGAAACAGCTTGGGCAGGTGCAGCCGGCAGAGATTCAGTCTGAATCGAAACAGACTTCATCACTGGACGCATCTGTACGCTTGCCGCGTATGAAACGCCTGGAGAAGGAGCGGCATGCGCCTCCTTCACTGGCTTCCTCGCGTCAAAGTACGAGATGCCTTGGACTGCCTTAACGGTACAGACCTCTTTATCCAGCTTCCAAGCAGGACAATCCCGCTAGAAAGTAGAGTGAGCTTCTGAACAGTTACGACACTTTTCTACCAGTGACAAACACTGTTCCGACGAATGACCCTCGCTAGCACACTTTCCACAGAAAGATTAAACCGAACGACAAGCATTTCCGTGGTGTCCATAGAGTTGACATTTAAAGCACCGAAGAGGGTTTGGAATATAGGGACGAACGGGAACCCGCTCGTATCCTACATCCACTCTATCGGGCAACTTGGCAACAGCAAAAGTTAAAGTCACTGAAGCAGTGTTCCTTCTCGCACCGTCAACGAATTTAATAATCTTTCTGGCCCCAATGACGTCCTGACCATGCATGTTATCAATGATTTCGTCTTCCGTCATATCCACAAAGTCGCGGTGGGAGGCAACCCCCCCGACACGAGTTCATGGATACTGGGTTCGAAGCTTCAATCTCAATATCATGCATGCGTTGTAGCTTCATTAGGAAGCTCACCTGTTTGGCGTTGAATGTTTCTATTAACAGATCTCCGCTTGCAAGTTTTTTTTACATTGGCAACAGTATTCATTTAAATATTTACATCAATTACTTTCTTGATTATAAAAGAATTTACAGTGGAAAGGCGGGTCTGGGTCATAGATTTCAGAGTCACATAGGTTGCTTTGTCATGGGAGATGGGCCGTGTGTTCGTCAGGGGTGGTCGGTCTGGACCCTCCCTCCCCCAAGAATGGGGAGGGGAGGAAGCGGCCTCAGCCATGGGGTACACCCCCATCCTACAGGAGGGGAGCGGGACACAAGCGGGAGGACGCCAGGAAGGAGTTTCCTAGAGTCAAATTGTCCTGCCAAGCCACTCTGTGGGCGCCGATCGGTGTTAATTCACCCCAAAAACACGCTCACTGAGGCGGACACTCCGTAGGTGTGAGAGGAAGGACAATCTGACAAACTGACAACAGACACTTACTGTAGTCACTAAGGTGAGGACAATGAGGTAACAAAACTCAGTACATGGGTAGAGGGACACCTATATTTATTTAGCTAACCTAGACCTGATGGGCCGTCAAAATATGTTAAGCACCCGAAGGTGAAAGACGAAAGCAGCTGGACCACGTGTACACAGTACCGTGTCTGGGCTCAGTCTGGCTGACCTTTTTTTTTTTTTTTTTTTTTTTTTTTTTTTTTTTTTTTTTTTTTTTTGCCATCAGCTATGACATAAGCTATTAGGCCATATGACTAAGTTTTTACTTGTTTTTATTTTAAAAATATTTCTATTTATATTTATTTTCATTTATTTATTTATTTACCTATTTATTTATTGATTGATTGATTCATTTTTTTATTTATTGAATTTTGTTCACTTTAATTTATTTAATTATTTGTTTTTTATTCAAATGATATTTTATACATAAAAATTGAAAATACATTCATACAATTTCAGTCACGCATCATGCACACACATTCATACTTGGGAGTCTGAACCTAAGGCAAAAACTAAAGTCATTAGTCAGGGGAGGTGGGGGACAATAAGGATACATACATACAATGGGGGAGGTTACGTATGAATACGTATTTACAATAAACATGGGGAATAATAATTGACATTCACTCCAGACACATAATCATTCATATCAAAACATATTAATAAGAGAAAGTGCAGTATATACAAGGTGGTACAATAATAAAAAGCATTGGAATATACAAGTAAGTCATAACTCTTTAATTAAACTGGTCTCGGCTAGGAAAATCATTAGGTTATCGACCACATCTGGATGCTGGTCACCCAGAAGGGTGGTCTGCGTCATCGGAAGGCGGTGGGCCTCACAGAAGGCTGCGAGGGACCGTCGCGCCTCCCGATAACGCACACAGTGAAGCAGGATGTGGTCGATAGAGAGGGTAGTATGGCAGGTGATGCATTGGGGTGGAAAGGCGTGTGCGATGTAGGGGAGCATGTGGGTGGCTAGGGTGCAGCCCATCCTGAGGCGTGCGAGGACCACCTCCTGACGCCTTGTGGGGCGGTTGGAGGAAGTCCACTCGCCTAGGATGGGTTTTACAGTGGAAAGATGGAGGTTGTCCCAGTGACTTTGCTACAGGAGGTAAGCTGATGATTTTGCAGCCGAGGGACATGACTGCAGATCGCGACGGAGGTTCCACGTTCCCTCGAGCTCTGCAGCGGACCTAGCTAGCATGTCAGCCTGCTCATTCCCGTAAATACGCGAATGACCTGGCACCCAAAACAAAGAGAAAGACTTACGGCGTGAATTTAGCTTATTAATGATGTTGCCTTGCATTTCATTGGCATCCGTGCGCCCTGACTCTATCGCCTGAAGGGCTGACATAGAGTCCGTGAAAATGACAATTACGTTATGATTTGAATTTAGGGCATATTCTATGGCTTTATCAATCGCAAAAAGTTATGAGGAAAACACCGATGTATGGGAAGGTAGTCGGAACCTGAGGGCACATTTACGCGACCAAACACTAGCACGAACACATTCACTCGACTTGGAGCCGTCAGTGTACAGGTGGAGGGAGGGAGGGAGGCTAGCGACGAGAGCCCGGAAGTGATAGCCTATCTCCACTTCGGTCATGGCAGGCTTGTGGTTGGGTAGCCATTTTGTATTAATGTTGGCATTGGGCTCCCAAGGGGCTTTTGTTTGTTGTACAAGCTGGTCAACACCGTCAAAGTCCACTTCACACTTCTGGCATAAAGTGTGAAGGCGGACAGCTATTGGACGGTGTCGACCTGTGTGGAGATGGTGGTGCTGCTTAATTACAGTAGCTGCCATGAGACCGAGTGGAGTCTTCCGGGCCGTTGACAGGCCGTATGCCAGTAGTAGGGCGTCACGTCGCACACTCAGTGGTGGTATGTTAGCCTCAACCTCCAAACGCCCTACGCGTGTACACCGTAGGGCTCCAAGACACATTCGCAGACATGCATTCTGAAATACATCCAGCCTCCTCAGTGTTGCATCCGACGCAGACCCATATACCGGTGAGCCATAGTCTAAGTGAGAACGAATTAAGGACTTGTACACCATTAATAAAGATTTTCTGTCTGCTCCCCAAGAAGTACCTGATTGGTATTTTAGGACATTGACTTTTTTATGGCAACGAACTAATACATTTTTTAAGCGTGTTTTCCAATTGAGTCTGCTGTCAAAATACAAACCCAAGAACTTAACTGAATTTTGAAATGGTTTGGGCTGACCTTGAAGAGAAATATGCAAAGAAGGAATTTTACGTTGAGTGAAAACTACACCGATACACTTTGGAACAGAAAACTTAAATCCCCACAGAGAGGCCCATTGTTGGACGGAGTCAAGAGCTATTTGAATCCGTCCAGCCGAGAACTGCGCATTTGGCGACGAATGCCATAACGAACAGTCGTCAGCGTAGAGCGAGTATTTAAGATATCTTGGGACAGGAGTTGATGACAGAATATCATTAATCATAACACTAAATAAAGTAGGACTAAGAACACTACCCTGTGCCACCCCATTTTCCTGGATATAAATGTCCGAGAATACGTTACCGGGAAGCTTGACAGAGAAAGTTCTGTCCTGTAAGAAATTATGAACAAAAATAGATAAGTTACCTCTTAAACCGTGAGCATGGAGTTTCATGAGGATACCGTGTCGCCATGTCATGTCGAAGGCTTTGCGAATGGCCAAGAACACTCCTATCATGAATTCATTTTTGGCGAACGCCTCTGAAATGCAATGCTGCAGGTGCATTAAGTGGTCCAAAGTGCCTCGGTATATCCGAAAGCCCGATTATTGACCACTTAACACACCTTTTACTTCTAAAATAAAAAGCAGCCTTTTGTTAATCATGCGTTCCATGACCTTACAGAAACAGCTCGTGAGCGCAATAGGGCGAAACGCACTGGGGTCCGTAAGGCGACCAGTCTTTTGGGGTATTGGGATAACGTGAGCAAAATGCCAAGATTGGGGGAAAGTATGAGTGGTCCAGATTCTATTGTAAAGGGAGAGTAATTTAATAAGTAAACTAGGGCCGAGATGTTGGAGCATACTGTAAGATATTTGATCTGGACCAGGACTGGAGCCTTTACAGGATTTCAGGGCAAGGAGGAGTTCATCCGGCGTAAACTCTGAGTTGTAATCAGTGTTTACGCCTCCTAGGGCAAAGTTTGGGACAGTTTGTTCTGCTGCCTCCTTCCGGGGAAGGAAGGCAGGGTGAAACGAGGCGGAGCTACTCGCCTGTTCGAATTGCAGGGCTAAGGTGTTGGCAATAGCTGGGGGGGTGTCTGTAACATCCCCGTTGGTGATGAGTGTGGTAATTGGTGTGGTTACTTTTTTCCCGCTAAGGATATGGACTGTGTTCCACACCTGTCCTAGCGGGGTTCGACGGCTTACAGATGATGTGAACTCTCTGAAAGAGCCCTTCTTAACTTGAAGGATGACTTTCCTTGCCTGAGTCCCTGCCTTTTTATAGGCCATGAAATTAGCTTGACTGGGCTGCTGGCTGAAATACCTGTATCGCCTATTACGCTCACGAAGTGCTTGTCGGCAATCCGTTGTCCACCATGAAACTCCATGCTATGTGTGAATTGTAGAAGTTTTCGGAATACATGCCTCAGCGGCGAGTAAAATGGATTGTGTTGCGTTGCTAACCATTGTGTCAGTGTCCTCGCCAGATATATCCACATCGGCGATCACACGGAAGGTTGCCCAAAATGCTCTCTTAAAATTAAATTTAGGTGGAGGAGGGGTAGAGGCAACGTCGCGTGCGTAGGAAATGCAGATTGATAGGTGGTCACTTCTGTGTGCGTCGTCGCTGACCTCCCAAGAGAAGTCAGAGAACATATTTGGCGAAGCCAATGACAAGTCAATGGCAGTCGCGTTACCTGTCCGATCGTCTACACGAGTCGCACAACCATTGTTCAGAAGACAGAGGTTTGTCTGTAGGAGAATGTTAACAATCTGTTCCCCACGTACACTTGATCTCTCACTGCCCCATTGCTGATGATGAGCGTTAAAGTCGCCCAAAACCAGCTTGTTGTCTGGAAGCTGGTGAAATAACGACCTTAAGTCATCATCAGCAATAGGCGTATTGGGAGCCAAGTAGAGAGAACAGATAGCCAGATACGTGCTAATGAATTTCACTCTGCACGCGACTGCCTCCAGAGTGGTATCCAACGTCACTTCTGTGTGTGGTAATGTTTTATGTGTGTATACGGCCACGCCGTGACCGTCGTGTCTTCTGTACGCATTGTAGTGTTTTAGTACTGAAGGATCAGGATGATCCTCCAGCATCGTCTCTTGTAGGCAAATAACGGACGGCCTGTGTAAGTTCACTCAAAGTGACATATATGGAACTTTAAACCGAATACGTCTACAGTTCCACTGTAAAACGTTGAACGTAATGGTTTAAGATTTATGGGAGCGGCCGTGTTTCTTATTTTTTTTGCGCTCGGAGGCGCTAGCCGGGGACCTCTCTCGGTCCTTGCAAGAGGAGATCTGCATCGGTTCATCAATAGTTAACTCCCCGGAGCTGGTCGAGAGGGAGCGAGCGTGAGAGCCCCTCCTCGATGGCGCGGGAGCTGCGAGGACATGAGAGGAGAAATTGCGTTCTAAGGTTGTGTAATTACATTTATTATTATCCCAGGCGTTCTTTTCTTTCTTTGGTGGAGTGATAGAGACACCAGAGGCATATTTGGTTTTAGTGGAGGAGGAGGTAGAGATGGAGCTGGAGGTGGAGGTGGAGGTGGAGGAAGAGGAGGGGGAGGAGGAAGAGGCAGGTGTGGTTGTTTTTCTGGTAGTAGGTGCTGGAGGAGTGGATGAGGTACTTTTAGTGAGAGAAACAGCTGGGGCAGGTGCAGCCGGCAGAGGCTCAGTCTGAATCGAAACAGACTTCATCACTGGACGCATCTAAACGCTTGCCGCGTATGAAACGCCTGGAGAAGGCGCAGTGTGCGCCTCCTTCACTCGCTTCCTCGCGTCAAAGTACGAGATGCCTTCGACTGCCTTAACGGTACAGATCTCTTTATCCAGCTTCCAAGCAGGACAATCCCGCTAGAAAGTAGAGTGAGCTTCTGAACAATTACGACACTTTTCTACCAGTGACAAACACTGTTCCGACGAATGACCCTCGCTAGCACACTTACCACAAAAAGAGTGAACCGAACGACAAGCATTTCCGTGGTGTCCATAGAGTTGACATTTAAAGCACCGACGAGGGTTTGGAATATAGGGACGAACGGGAACCCGCTCGTATTTTACATCCACTCTATCGGACAACTTGGTAACAGCAAAAGTTAAAGATACTGAAGCAGTGTTCCTTCTCGCGCCGTCAACGAATTTAGAAATTTTTCTGGCCCCAATGACGCCCTGGTCATGCATGTTATCAATGATTTCGTCTTCCGTCATATCCACAAAGTCGAGGTGGGAGGCAACCCCCCGACACGAGTTCATGGATAGTGGGATCGAAGCTTCAATCTCAATATCATGCATGCGTTTTAGCTTCATTAGGGAGCTCACCTGTTTGGCGTTGAATGTTTCTATTAATAGATCTCCGCTTGCAAGTTTTTTACATTGGCAACAGTGCCAATATTTACATCAATTACTTTCTTGATTATAAAAGAATTTACAGTAGAAAGGCGGGTCTGGGTCTTAGATTTCAGAGTCACATAGGTTGCTTTGTCATGGGAGATGGGCCGTGTGTTCATCAGGGGTGATCGGTCTGGACCCTCTCTCCCCCCTAGAGGGGGGAAGGGGGGAGGCGGCCTCAGCCATGGGGTACACCCCCTTTCTACAGGAGAGGAGCGGGACACAAGCGGGAGGACACCAGGGAGGAGTTTCCTAGAGTCAGATTGCCAGATTGTCAGATTGGTCTTGCCAAACCACTCTAGGGGGGCCGATTCACCCCAAAAGCACGCTCACTGAGGCGGACACTCCGTAGGTGAGAGAGGAAGGACAATCTGACAACCTGACAACAGACACTTACTGTTGTCACTAAGGTGAGGACAATGAGGTAACAAAACTCAGTACATGGGTAGAGGGACACCTATATTTATAGTTAACCTAGACCTGAGGGGCCGTCAAAATATAAATAACACCCGAGGGTGAAGGACAGAAGCGGCAGGACAACGTGCACTCAGTACAGTGTCTGGGCTCAGTCTCTGTTGCCCTCCTTTTTTTTTTCTTTTTTTTTTTTTTTTGCCATCAGCCATGGCATAGGCTATTAGGCCATATAAATTAAATTTTGAACTCGTTTTATTTTTAGGATTATTTTATTTTATTTATTTTTTATTTATTTATCAAATTTTGTTCCTTTTAATTTATTTACATTTTTTTTTTTTTTTTTTTTTTTTTTTTTTTTTTTTTTTTTTTTTTTTTTTTTTTTTTTTTTTTTTTTTTTTTTTTTTTTTAATTCATTTTATATCTTGTAAATAGAAAATAAAAATACATTCATACAATTTCAGTCACGCATCATGCATACACATTCATACTCGGGGGCCTGAACCTAAGGCAAAAACTAAAGTCATTAGTCAAGGGAAGTGGGGGACAATAATGATACATACATACAATGGGGGAGGATACGTACGAATACGTATTTACAATAAACCTTGAGAATAGTGAATGACATTCACGCTAGACACATAATCATTCATTCAAAACATATTTATAATAAAAGAAAGTGCAGTATATATAAAGTGTCAATAATAAAAAAGAAAAACATTGGAATATACAAGTAAGTCATAACTCTTTGATTAAGTTGGTCTCGGCCAGGAAAATCATCAGGTTATCGACCACATCCGGATGCTGGTCACCCAGAAGGGTGGTCTGCGTCATCGGAAGGCGGCGGGCCTCACAGCAGGCTGCGAGGGACCGTCGCGCCTCCCGATAACGCACACAGTGAAGCAGGATGTGTTCGATAGAGAGGGTAGTGTGGCAGGTGATGAATTGGGGTGGGAAGGCGTGGGCTATGTAGGGGAGCATGTGGGTGGGTAGGGTGCAGTCCATTCTGAGGCGTCCGAGGACCACCTCCTGACGCCTTGTGGGGCGGTTGGAGGTAGCCCACTCGCCTAGGATGGGTTTTACAGTGGAAAGATGGAGGTTGTCCCAGTGACTTTGCCACAGGAGGTAAACTGATGATTTTGCAGCCGAGAGACATGACTGCAGATCGCGACGGAGGTTCCACGCTCCCTCGAGCTATGCAGCGGATTTAGCCGGCATGTCAGCCTGCTCATTCCCGTAAATACGCGAATGACCAAGCACCCAAAACAAAGAGAAAGACTTACGGCGTGAATTTAGCTTATTAATGATATTGCCTTTAATTTCATTGGCATCCGTGCGCCCTGACTCTATCGCTTGAAGGGCTGAAATAGAGTCCGTGAAAATGACAATTACGTTATGATTTGAATATAGTGCATAGTCTATGGCTTTATCAATCGCAAAAAGTTATGAGGAAAACACCGATGTATGGAAAGGTAGTCGGAACCTGAGGGCACATTCACGCGACCAAACACTAGCACCCACACATTCACTCGACTTGGAGCCGTCAGTGTACAGGTGGAGGGAGGGAGGGAGGCTAGCGACGAGAGCCCGGAAGTGATAGCCTATCTCCACTTCGGTCATGGCAGGCTGACCTCTCTTTTTTTTTTTTTTTTTTTTTTTTTTTTTTTTTTTTTTTGGCCATCAACCATGGCATAGGCTATTAGGCCATATAAATTTAAGTTTTACTTATTTTATTTATTTATTTATTTTATTTTATTTTATTTCATTTTATTTTATTTTATTTATTTTTTATATTATTTATTTATTATTTTATTTATTTATTTATTTATTTATTTTTTTTTTTTATTTATTTATTACATTTTGTTCCCTTTAATTTATTTAATTATATATTTTTTATTCATTTTATATTTTTATACATAGAAATACATTCATACAATTTCAGACACCCCTCATGCACACACATTCATACTTGGGAGCCTGAACCTAAGGCAAAAACTAAAGTCATTAGTCAGGGTAGGTGAGGGACAAAAATAGTACATACATACAATGGGGGAGGATACGTACGAATACGTATTTACAATAACATGGGGAATAATTGACATTCACGCCAGACATATAATACATACTCTCATTCATATCAAAACATATATATTAAGAGAAAGTGCAGTATATACAAGGTGGTACAATAATAAAAAGCATTGGAATATACAAGTAGGTCATAACTCTTTGATTAAATTGGTCTCGGCCAGGAAAATCATCAGGTTATCGACCACATCCGGATACTGGTCACCCAGAAGGGTGGTCTGCGTCATCGGAAGGCGGCGGGCCTCACAGCAAGCTGCGAGGGACCGTCGCGCCTCCCGATAACGTACACAGTGAAGCAGGATGCGGTCGATAGAGAGGGTAGTGTGGTAGGTGATGCATTGGGGTGGGAAGGCGTGGGCGATGTAGGGGAGCATGTGGGTGGGTAGGGTGCAGCCCATCCTGAGGCGTCCGAGGACCACCTCCTGACGCCTTGTGGGGCGGTTGGAGGAAGTCCACTCGCCTAGGATGGGTTTTACAGTTGGAAGATGGAGGTTGTCCCAGTGACTTTGCCACAGGAGGTAAACTGATGATTTTGCTGCCGAGAGACATGACTGCAGATCGCGACGGATGTTCCACGCTCCCTCGAGCTCTGCAGCGGATCTAGCCAGCATGTCAGCCTGCTCATTCCCGTAAATACGTGAATGACCAGGCACCCAAAATAAAGAGAAAAGAGAAAGACTTACGGCGTGAATTTAGAGGCCTCTTCTATTTGTTCTCAATAATCTACTCCGGATTCTGCTCTGAATCCGAATCCGTTTTGGATTAATTGGGTGCAAATAGAACAGCAGAATCTGTTTTGGATTCGCTGGATGAAAACAATAACAATGAGAGGCCAGTCGCTGCCCAGCCGTCACACTAGTCACTTCTCCGAGGAAGTGTTGAGAGTTACAACTTTCATTTCCTGATGCATTTAGGGTGACAGCGGCACCCCTAATTATCACCAACCTGCTTATTGTACAATAAAAAATCATTATATAACTAAATGTGTTATTGAAAACACCATAAGATTCTTGAAAAGTAGATTTAAGTCTGATGAACCTCGAGGTTAACCTTGACAATGTTACACCTATTATTTCTTTACAAATACTGCTCCACCTCTTTATTATAAATATACTATACATAGTGTACTTAACATATCTGTGAAGGTTTCTGGCGGTGCTCACCATTATTTACCTCGCAAAACTTCTTTGAAATTATAATAGGTTATGTTAGGTTGGTTAGGTTATGTCAAGTTATGGTTATGTTAAAGTTGTTAGGTTACGGTTATGTTATGGTTAGGTTAAGTTAGGTTCAGTTAGGTTCGATTATATAAGATTTTTACATTTTATCACCCGGAAGGTAGGGTTCGCAAATTCGTTTTTTGGGGGGTTTGGTTATTAAAATGTAAAAATCTTATGTAACCGAACCTAACTGAACCGCACCAAACCTAACTTAACATAACCATAACATAACCGCAAACTAACCTAACAACCTTAACCTAACCATAACTTAACCTAACTTAACCAACATAACAAAACTTCAAAGACGTTTTGCGAGGTAAATAATGGTAAGCACCCCCTAAAACCTTCACAGATGTGTTGAGTACACTATGTATAGTATGTAAGACTTCATATATATAACAAAGAGGTGGAGCAGTAGTTGTAAAGAAATACCCCTTATTTTTATATATGTTTAATCTGTAGCGCCGATAGGCTTTCCCTGGTTAGGTTAGATTTGGGTAAAACTTAACTTTTACATCCAGCCAAAAAACCTTACATTCCCACATGTCCTCATGTTTATTGGGAGAAGATGGGGAATGGGGATATCTTATTAACTATTTATTTGGGACGGTAATGAGTGTCAGAATCATTTGTGTATATCAGTGTAGAGTAGAGCTTCCCCTTAACCAAAATAAACTTTGGGGATATCATATTTAACTATTCATATGCTACGTTTATGTGATGCCTCCAATTTGATCTCAAATAGGCCTTACTGAATGTGCCTTTTTGTTTTGGTTATGCCCTTAGATCCTGTATTCCCAAGATGATACTGCATTATATAAATGTTTTTACTCACATATCATTCATAATTTTATACTATATATTTATATTATTGTTTATATTGAAATTGTTCCCTCCAAACTTCCAAGTCCTATGCAGTCATCCCCCCCACAAGACAGTTTTCTATGGAAAGAAATTAGTATCATAATCTAATCACTATTAATAGTCATTAACTTGTCAAAATGCTCTCCATAGTCTAATATAATTAACCGACTTAGTTATCTTCTCACAAAACTTTGTTAAGAATGACGTAATATTGCATCATGTGAGGTGATCACGCCCCGGACCTATCGATGTGCGATCAGTCACGTTCGCCTAAAATGTTCCCCTATATAGTAATCCAGAAATCAGGTTCAATAGATATCTAAATGTTACTTATTTAACTTCAAAATTAATTTCCTATAAGCTGGTAACCATTTCATGTTTCAATAATCAATTAATAATAAGATCAAAGGAGGAATATTCTCGAGAACCCCCCCTTCCCCCCTTCTCATCTCCCGCGTTTTTCCCAGCGAGAGCGTCATTATACTCACTGGACACTAAGCCTTGATCGCGTCAACAGGGAAAGAATGCCTCCACGACACCATACACCAATTTCTTATTTGCTCTCCCTTGTCTTGTAGTTAAATGTACGGCTAGAAAGCCAATGCCAAATCCCCGAGTTAAGCCTTAGGGAACTATGTGTCACGTAGGACGGTCTGATAGACTCGGCCCATTTATTCCGGAGTAGGAATCGCGTATTCCTTACTTAGTGAGGAAGAATTATACTATGTCTGCATAACCAGAAACAATGAGATCACCTTAATTTCAGAAATCCCCTGAGAAAAGGTTCCTTAACTGTTCTCGGGCCCAGTTACAAAATTATAATATTTTTTAGGGTGACATTTTTCAGGGAAGGGAGTTACGGGTATATCTTGTAATGTGTGAAGAGTTTGGTATCTCGGGGTGAGATAAGTATTGCCAACTCTGTGTATTTTTTTTTTTTTTTAGGAAGTTTATCTCTGCCATGAACAATTAACTTGTCTGATACTTTAATTAAGCTATGTTCTAAGACTCAATGGTCAACTTGTGATATTCAAAGTATACAGTAAATAAATAACTCAAGTAAAATCTGAGGAAGTGATTTCGTGTTATAATAACCTCCGTTGGTGTGGTAAGGTAAGTGTGGGGAAGTGCTCAACACTCTTGAAAAGGATATGAAACAAATCCACATACCCATGTGCCTTATTGAAACTCAGTCCACTCTACCAGCTAAATAAATAGTTTAATTAGTCCCCTTTTCTTTGTTGGTCGCCTATATTTTCCCTGATAGTAATCATTTTCTCTTTCGAGTATTTTAACTTCCCTTTTCGGAAGAAACTAAATTCCCTGAGAATCCCCTAATTATCATTAAACCTTTGGGGGTGGTGGCAGCTTTCTTTTTTTAATATTCAGGGAAATAACCAACATCAGGGATCATCATTAAATATAATTAAGGTAAATAACTGGTTAATTGCCATAAGAGTCCCCCACTAGAAGTTAATTTAATGACAAGGCACCACACGGGTGGTCCTTCAGCAGTGAAGTGAAAGTAAAACAAATTAAGTAAAGAATTAATCAATGAATACAATATGAAATAAAATTAACGCCCCCGTCCCCCCCCCCCCGGGCACCACACTGGTGGCAGCGGTGGGATTCAAAGTGTTTTGAGCAGTACCTAACAATTACCACAGCAAGTGAGGATGAAAAAGTTTCTTGTCATGCAATAATCAAGTAAGAGGAAGGATAAATAAAGCTAGTGTACTCACGGTCCTACGTGACACATGATTTTTTCTTTTGCTAAGGTGTAGCTCTGGGTTAGGTTAAGTTAGTCTGGATTAAGTTAGTAAATAAGTTAGCCTGGATTAAGGTACCCTAAACTTTCAACACAAACAAAACACACACTGTTCTGGAGAGCATGGAGCAGTACGCCACAGGCCTCGGAACGCCCCAGTCTATGGTCCACGACAACGGATTGGAGTCTGTGTCGCGGCAGTTCAAGATCTCTACAGGAGACATCGGATCCTCAGTCTTCACATGGCAGTCAAGACCAAAGCCACATGTGGACAAAGAGGAGTGGTTACTGATTCCTCTGGAAGTTTTGTGTGCCGGGAAAGACAATGATGAACCGATGCCTCCACGGCTGTGGGGTGGACCTCAGCGATGTATTGAGGAGTGTGGATACAGTAGCTGGGCAGAAACAACCCCAAAGTACTATGTCACGATGGGTGTTAATTATAAGGTGTAGAGGAACAGGTTTGGACAATTAGTGGTGCTAAGTTACAGTCCCCTTGGAGGTATGTTGTTGGTGAATCGACCCAGGTGTGACAGGTCGATAGACTATCCACCTTTATTCCCCCGGGCCTAGTTTGAGCCCTGAAGGAGTGGTGAACTTTTGAGGTAGATGATAAGTTCACAGGATTGTGTGTAGTTCACACAATGTACTAGTTCAGGAAGCTGTAGGCCACTTTAACGTGAGGGAATCACACCTGGTAGTAGTGTGATTAGGCCTCTAAGCTACAGTCTGCCGGTGTAGGAGGTGGAGGAGACATCAGGACGTAGCCTAAGATCTGTCAAATGCTTCCTGTATGACCACTTGCTGCGGAAACGAATGAAGGGTGATTGAATGCAAATGTTGTGAGAAAATGAAGATGAATGACTGAGAATTTATGTTATTGTTTGTTTGTATGAAAGTCAAGGGTCGGGAAGGCTCAACTTAGCTACCGAGTGTCCGGGATCTTGTACAGTTGACGAGATCATCCATACTTCTCTCATGAGTATGTGGACTGGGGTGTGCCCTACAATAAACTGAACTACAGCCAAGTAGCAGCAGTAGCCAGGCAATTGGTTTCTCAGGAACCACATATTACGTTGCCAGTGTTTTAGCCAGGAAGGGCTGCTGAAGCAGTGGAGTGATGGGGAAGGTCGAGTGAATGTTAGTCTGATGGAAAACCAAGGTGAATCATAACTTTAGTGACCACAAAACCTGTTCCTAAATTGTAAACATGTTAAGATGTAATTTATTTTTTATTAGTGAGTAAAAACATTTCACCCGGAGGGAAAAGTCGTGTGATGCCTCCAATTTGATCTCAAATAGGCCTTACTGAATGTGCCTTTTTGTTTTGGTTATGGCCTTAGATCCTGTATTCCCAAGATGATACTGCATTATATAAATGTTTTTACTCACATATCATTCATAATTTTATACTATATATTTATATTATTGTTTATATTGAAATTATTCCCTCCAAACTTCCAAATCCTATGCAGTCATCCCCCCCACAAGACAGTTTTCTATGGAAAGAAATTAGTATCATAATCTAATCACTATTAATAGTCATTAACTTGTCAAAATGCTCTCCATAGTCTAATATAATTAACCGACTTAGTTATCTTCTCACAAAACTTTGTTAAGAATGACGTAATATTGCATCATGTGAGGTGATCACGCCCCGGGCCTGTTGATGTGCGATCAGTCACGTCCGCCCAAAATGTTCCCCTATATAGTAATCCAGAAATCAGGTTCAATAGATATCTAAATGTTACTTATTTAACGTCAAAATTAATTTCCTATAAGCTGGTAACCATTTCATGTTTCAATAATCAATTAATAATAAGATCAAAGGAGGAATATTCTCGAAAAAAAAAACTTCCCCACCTTCTCATCTCCCGCGTTTTCCCAGCGAGAGCGTCATTATACTCACTAGACACTAAGCCTTGATCGCGTCAACAGGTGAGTGAGATCGCTCTCGAAATTTCTCAATATTTGTGAAATCCAATGCCTCTCACCATTATTATATAGTCCATAATCTTCCCCAGTAGCCTGACAATACATGTAAACCTCTGTTGAGATCTATTATAAGTGGATAATACTAATTTCTTTCTCTTAAAGAAGGACAACGTGGTCTCAAACCCACATGGTCCCTGTTCCCCCCTCAAAATAATATTTCATGGTGTACAATATATATTTTTCATGGTAATTTCTATGTTATTGTGACTATGTATTAACTTCTGAGTTAAGGAAGTGAATTATACTGACTGGACACTAAGCCTTGATCGCGTCAACAGGGAAAGAATGCCTCCACGACACCATACACCAATTTCTTATTTGCTCTCCCTTGTCTTGTAGTTAAATGTACGGCTAGAAAGCCAATGCCAAATCCCCGAGTTAAGCCTTAGGGAACTATGTGTCACGTAGGACGGTCTGATAGACCCAGCCCATTTATTCAGGAGTAGGAACCGCGTATTCCTTACTTAGTGAGGAAGAATTATGCTATGTCTGCATAACCAGAAACAATGAGATCATCTTAATTTCGGAAATCCCCTGAGAAAAGGTTCTTTAACTATTCTCAGGCCCAGTTACAAAATTATAACATTTTCTTTAGGGTGATATTTTTCAGGGAAGGGAGTCAAGGGTATATCTTGTAATGTGTGAAGAGTTTGGTATCTCGGGGTGAGATAAGTATTGCCAACTCTGTGTATTTTATTTTTATTTTTTAGGAAGTTTATCTCTGCCATGAACAATTAAGTTGTCTGATACTTTAACTAAGCTGTGTTCTAAGACTCAATGGTCAGCCTGTGATATCCAAAGTATACAGTAAATAAATAACTCAAGTAAAATCTGAGGAAGTGATTTCGTGTTATAATAACCTCCGTTGGTGTGGGGAAGTGCTCAACACTCTTGAAAAGGATATGAAACAAATCCACATACCCATGTGTCTTATTGAAACTCAGTCCACTCTACCAGCTAAATAAATAGTTAAATTAGTCCACTTTTCTTTGTTGGTCGCCTATATTTTCCCTGATAGTAATCATTTTCTCTTTCGAGTATTTTAACTTCCCTTTTCGAAAGAAACTAAATTCCCTGAGAATCCCCTAATTCTCATTAAACCTTTGGGGGTGGTGGCAGCTTTCTTTTTTTTAATATTCAGGGAAATAACCAACATCAGGGATCATCATTAAATATAATTAAGGTAAATAACTGGTTAATTACCATAAGAGTCCCCCACTAGAAGTTAATTTAATGACAAGGCACCACACGGGTGGTCCTTCAGCAGTGAAGTGAAAGTAAAACAAATTAAGTAAAGAATTAATCAATGAATACAATATGAAATAAAATTAACGCCCCCGTCCCCCCCCCCCCGGGCACCACAGTTATACATATTTTTGTACCTACACTAACATTTATGCAGAATATTTGTACCATTTAATCTCTCTCACGTACAAGTAAGTTGTTTTCTTGGGAGTATATATCAAAATTCAAAGAAAATAAATAATCCGGTTAGAGGCTGCTGTTATATCTCCTTTGTTTCTGGTATTCATCACCATTATTATACAATTTTAAGCCTACAGTAGTATTTCTGAAACATTTTTCTACCACTTAATGCAGTGATTCCCAACCTTTACACCTTGGAGGAACCCCTGTAATAATTGTTCATATTCCAAGGAACCCCGATATGTAGTATATGTATGTATATTATTTTTTAAAGAAAAGTTCTTGAGCAATATAATTCATATGAAATCTACAATTACATCACATGAGAGTTCACACTAATAAGTCAATAATCATGCATAATGTTATGATTTACCTTCAGTGTGATACTTGGGCTTGTTTCTCTTTGCGTATCTGTGAAATTCTTGGCCGAATTTTTGACAGACACACACGCAGTTCTTCCTCGACAGACAGAAGACGATTTCTTGATTTGCTTTTAATGACGGTCAGGCATGAGAAAACTTGTTCACAGAGGTAAGAAGTCGAAAACTGGAGTAAAACATCCAATGCTTTTACTGAGATGACAGGGTACTCTTGCTTTGCTGAAATCCAAAACTTGTCAAGTGATACTTCATTAAATTTCATTTTCAAGGTTCGATCGCACTGTAGTTCACTCAGTTCTTCCTCTTCTTGCAGACTAAGTAGGTTTTCTGTACTTGGTGAGAACTCAGTGAAGGGGTTTCTCACCCAGTCATACGTTTCTGATGACAATGAGGGAAAGTACTTATGAAGTTTTTCTGACAGTGATCCCAAATTACTTGTAATTAATGGAATTACATTTTCATATTCATTCTGAGTTTGAACTTTAAGTAGGAGTGGAAACATTTCGACGCTTCCTCTTGAAAGGTGCTTTTTCCAAACAGCAAGTTTATTCTTAAATGCAAGAAGTTTGTCTGTGGAAGTCAGAATGTTTTCCTTCGCACCATGCATGCTGGTGTTCAAGTTATTTAAATGCTGATAAATATCTGTTAAATATGCTAGTTTTATTTGCCAGTTTGTAGATTCAAGACATTCACAGAAACTGGCTTTATTATTCTCTTTGAAGAAAAGCAGCAGTTCCTGTCGCAGCTCGAATACCCTTGTCAAAACTTTACCTCTCGAAAGCCATCGAGCCTCTGTGTGCTGGAGAAGCGTCACGTGATCTTTCTGCATGTTTTCACACAACCTTGCAAACATGCGAGACTTCAGAGGGCGCTGCTTTATAAAGTTGACTATGTTCACAGTTATATCAAGGACGTGTTTTAAATCATCCCCAATAGTTTTTGAAACCAGAACTTCTCGGTGGAGAAAGCAGTGAGTTGTTATGACTTCAGGGTTTTTTTCTTTCACGCGTGATACAAAGCCTTGTACTGAGCCAATCATTGAGGGAGCACCATCAGTGCAGATTCCAATGCATCGGTTCCATGACAAACCACAAGATTCCAGGTAAGAAGACAAGATATTGAAAATGTCGTGGCCTTTGGTAGTTTCTGGCAGTTCTTTACAGCAAAAATAATTTTCCATTATTTCACCTTCATTTTCAAATCGTACAAATGCCAGCAGCTGAGCTTTACCAGTTATATCAGTAGACTCATCTACTTGGAGAGCAAAGTTGGTATTTTGCAGTATTTCAGACAAAATACCAGAAATATTGTTGGACAGGTCATCTACACGCCTACTAATTGTATTATCAGAAACAGGAACCTTGTTTAATTCACTTTCAGCTTCTTCACCTAGCATTGTTCTCACAATTATTTTGCAAGCAGGCATTATTAGGCTTTCTGCAATAGTATGACTTTTCATTTTCTTGGCAACTAGCTCAGCCACTAAATAGCTTGCTTCTTGGGCCTTATCACTGCTGGTTACCTTCTTTACAAAAACTTGTCTTTGTTTCTGCTGTGAATACAAGAGTCTTCGAAAATAATCCACGGTTTTACTTGACAAGTGGCTGTGATTAGTAGTGAAATGTCGCTTTAACTTGGCTGGGGCCATAGCTGTGTTGGCGAGCTTTTTCCCACAAACAATGCACAAAGGAAGTGGACAGTTTTCTTATCCAGTCCATGTAAAGCCAATGGCCAGATAACTGTCATTGTAAAGGCGTTTTTTTTTAACATCACTCACTTTTCCTTTACTCGTACTTTGCTGTGGTATTTGTGATTCTTCGTCACTGTCCTCCTCTCCACTGACATGCTTTCTTTTAAAATATTTGAACATGCTTCAGTCTTTAAAATCCGTAGCAAACAAATATTAACTGGTGAGATTAATTAAAACAGCGTTTCACTCGGTTGCGCTGCTCAAAACTGACTGAAGGAAGATGTGTGAACAGCTGGGCTGGGGCTCGTGACACGTATGATACTCGTACGGGGTTGCGTCACCCTCCTACCCAGGAATGAAGGGCGTATCCCGCACCGGCAATAAAACAAATTTTTTGTTTATTCTATGCATAGTATTTGCTATGCATATGTATAGTATGCATAGCATAGCAATAGTATATGCATAGTATATAGTATATACATTGTACTAACTGACACCTACGAGTATGTTGGTGTCTGGACAGTGTTTGTGACGTGTCGTTGAGTAGGAATTATGAATTAAGATCACTGTCATTTTGTAATAGCGCATAATTATTTTACGGTTTCTTGCGGAACCCCTGGTGATGGTCTGCGGAACCCCAGGGTTCCGCGGAACCCCGGTTGGGAATCACTGACTTAATGTCTTTCTCGTATATATACACTGTTTTTATTGGAGGTATATATTAATAATAGATTCCGAGAAGAGGCTGCTGTTACATATCTCCTTTGTTTTTGATATTCATTACCACTATTATACAATTCTGTGCCTACAGTAACATTTCTACAATATTTCTCTACCGCTCACTATCTTCCTCGTATATATACACTGTTTTAGTGGAGGTATATATCAATATTAACTTCTGAGAAGAGGCTGGCTCAGGCTGGTGCAAAAAACCCGCGAACGAGTGTCGTCTGCTATAACCCACCTCCCAAATCAGATTTGACGGATTCAGGAATCTGTTACAGATCACGGGTTAAGATGGTAAATAGAACACGATTTCGCGGCTAAGCCCCGCCCAGAGCGGCCAAGCCCCGCCCAGATTCAGTGATTTGAAACGGATTCACGCAAACAGAAGAGGCCTTAGCTTATTAATGATATTGCCATGGATTTCATTGGCATCCGTGCGCCCTGACTCTATCGCCTGAAGGGCTGACATAGAGTCCGTGAAAATGACAATTACGTTATGATTTGAATTTAATGCATAGTCTATGGCTTTATCAATTGCAAAAAGTTCTGAGGAAAACACCGATGTATGGGAAGGTAGTCGGAACCTGAGGGCACATTCACGCGACCAAACACTAGCACCCACACATTCACTCGACTTAAAGCCGTCAGTGTACAGGTGGAGGGAGGGAGGGAGCCTAGCGACGAGAGCCCGGAAGTGATAGCCTATCTCCACTTCGGTCATGGCAGGCTTGTGGTTGGGTAGCCATTTTGTATTAATGTTGGCATTGGGCTCCCAAGGGGCTTTTGTTTTATGCACAAGCTGGTCAACACCGTCAAGGTCCACCTCACACCTCTGGCATAAAGTGTGAAGGCGGACCGCTAGAGGAAGGTGTCGACCAGCGTGGAGATGGTGGTGCTGTTGAATCAAGTTAGCTGCCATGATACCGAGTGGAGTCTTCCGGGCCGTTGACAGGCCGTATGCCAGTAATAGGCCGTCCCGTCGCACACTTAGTGGTGGTATATTGGCCTCAACCTCCAAACGCCCCACGCGTGTACACTGTAGGGCTCCAAGGCACATTCGCAGACATGCATTCTGAAATACATCCAGCCTCCTCAGTGTTGCGTCCGACGCAGACCCATATACCGGTGAGCCATAGTCTAAGTGAGAACGAATTAAGGACTTGTACACCATTAATAAAGATTTTCTGTCTGCTCCCCAAGAAGTACCTGATAGGTATTTTAGGACATTGACTTTTTTATGGCAACGAACTAATAAATTATTTATGTGTGTTTTCCAATTGAGTCTGCTGTCAAAATGCAGACCCAAGAACTTAACTGAATTTTGAAACGGTATCGGCTGACCTTGAAGGGAAATATGCAAAGCGGGAATTTTACGTTGAGTGAAAACTACACCGATGCACTTTGGAACAGAAAACTTAAATCCCCACAGAGAGGCCCACTGTTGGACGGAGTCAAGAGCAATTTGAATCCGTCCAGCCGAGAACTGCGCATTTGGCGACGAATGCCATAACGCACAGTCGTCAGCGTAGAGCGAGTATTTAAGATTTCTTAGAACAGAAGTTGATGACAGAATATCATTAATCATAACACTAAATAAAGTAGGACTAAGAACACTATCCTGTGGCACCCCATTTTCCTGGACATAAATGTCCGAGAATACGTTACCGGGAAGCTTGACAGAGAAAGTTCTGTCCTGTAAGAAATTATGAAGAAAAATAAGTGTCAAGATTGGGGGAAGGTATGAGTGGTCCAGATTCTATTATAAAGGGAGAGTAATTTAGTAAGTGAACTAGGGCCGAGATTTTGGAGCATGCTGTATGATATTTGATCTGGACCAGGACTGCAACCTTAACAGGATTTCAGGGCAAGGAGGAGTTCATCCGGCGTAAACTCTAAGTTGTGATCAGTGTTTACGCCTCCTGTGGCAAAGTTTGGGACTGTTTGTTCTGCTGCCTCCTTCCGGGGAAGGAGGGCAGGGTGGAACGAGGCGGAGCTACTCGCCTGTTCAAATTGCCGGGCTAAAGTGTTGGCAATAGCTGGGGGGGTGTCTGTAATATCCCCGTCGGTGATGAGTGTGGTTATCGGAGTGGTTGTTTTTTTTCCCGCTAAGGATATGGACTGTGTTCCATACCTGTCCTAGCGGGGTTGTACGGCTTACCGATGATGTGAACTCTCTGAAAGAGCCCCTCTTAGCTTGAAGGATGACTTTCCTTGCCTGAGCCCTTGCCTTTTTATAGGCCATGAAATTAGCTTGACTGGGCTGCTGGCTGAAATACCTGTATCGCCTATTACGCTCACGAAGTGCTTGTCGGCAATCCGTTGTCCACCATGGAACTCCATGCTTTGTGTGAATTGTAGAAGTTTTCGGAATACATGCCTCAGCGGCGTGTAAAATGGATTGTGTTGCGTTGCTAACCATTGTGTCGGTGTCCTCGCCAGATATATCCACATCGGCGATCACACGGAAGGTTGCCCAATCTGCTCTCTTAAAATTAAATTTAGGTGGAGGAGGGGTAGAGGCAACGTCGCGTGCGTAAGAGATGCAGATTGGTAGGTGGTCACTTCCGTGTGCGTCGTCGCTGACCTCTCAAGAGAAGTCAGAGAACATATTTGGCGAGGCCAATGACAAGTCCATGGCAGTCGCGTTACCTGTCCGATCGTCTACACGAGTCGCACAACCATTGTTCAGAAGACAGAGCTTTGTCTGTAGGAGAATGTTAACAATCTGTTCCCCACGTACACTTGACCTCTCACTGCCCCATTGCTGATGATGAGCGTTAAAGTCGCCCAAAACCAGCTTGTTGCCTGGAAGCTGGCGAAATAACGACCTTATGTCATCATCAGCAATAGGTGTATTGGGAGGCAAGTAGAGAGAACAGATAGCCAGATACGTGCCATTGAATTTCACTCTGCACGCGACTGCCTCCAGAGTGGTATCCAACGTCACTTTTGTGTGTGGTAGTGTTTTATGTGTGTATACGGCCACGCCGTGACCGTCGATTCTTCTGTATGCATGGTAGTGTTTTAGTACTGAAGGATCAGGATGATCCTCCAGCATCGTCTCTTGTAGGCAAATAACGGACGGCCTGTGTAAGTTCACTAAAAGTGACATATATGGAAGTTTATTCCGAATACTTCTACAGTTCCACTGTAAAACGTTGAACGTAATGGTTTAAGAGTTATGGGAGCGGCCGTGCTTCTTATTTTTTTTGCGCTCGGAGGCGCTAGCCGGGGACCTCTCTCGGTCCTTGCAAGAGGAGATCTGCATCGGTTCATCAATAGTTAACTCCCCGGAGCTGGTCGAGAGGGAGCGAGCGTGAGAGCCCCTCCTCGATGGCGCAGGAGCTGGGATGACATGAGAGGAGGAATTGCGTTCTAATTTTGTGTAATTACATTTATTATTATCCTTGTCGTTCTTTTCTTTCTTTGGTGGAGTGGTAGAGACAGCAGAGGCATATTTGGTTTTAGTGGAGGAGGAGGTAGAGATGGAGCTGGAGGTGGAGGTGGAGGTGGAGGAAGAGGAGGGGGAGGAGGAAGAGGCAGGTGTGGTGGTTTTTCTGGTAGTAGGTGTTGGAGGAGTGGATGAGGTACTTTTAGTGAGAGAAACAGCTGGGGCGGGTGTAGCCGGCAGAGGCTCAGTCTGAATCGAAACAGACTTCATCACTGGACGCATCTGTACGCTTGCCGCGTATGAAACGCCTGGAGAAGGCGCGACGTGCGTCTCCTTCACTCGCTTCCTCGCGTCAAAGTACGAGATGCCTTCGACTGTCTTGACGGTACAGACCTCTTTCTCCAGCTTCCAAGCAGGACAATCCCGCGAGAAAGTAGAGTGAGCTTCTGAACAGTTACGACACTTTTCTACCAGTGACAAACACTGTTCCGACGAATGACTCTCGCTAGCACACTTACCACAAAAAGAGTGAACCGAAAGACAAGCATTTCCGTGGTGTCCATTGAGTTGACATTTAAAGCACCGAAGAGGGTTTGGAATATAGGGACGAACGGGAACCCGCTCGTATCCTACATCCACTCTATCGGGCAACATGGCAACAGCAAAAGTTAAGGTGACTGAAGCAGTGTTCCTTCTCGCGCCGTCAACGAATTTAGTGATCTTTCTAGCCCCAATGACGCCCTGGTCATGCATGTTATCAACGATTTCATCTTCCGTCATATCCACAAAGTCGCGATGGGAGGCAACCCCCCGACACGAGTTCATGGATACTGGGATCGAAGCTTCAATCTCAATATCATGCATGCGTCGTAGCTTCATTAGGGACCTGATTTGTTTTGCGTTAAATGTTTCAATTAGTAGATCTCCGCTTCCAAGTTTTTTGACATTGGGAACAGTACCAATGTTTACATCAATTACTTTTTTTATTATGAAGGAATTTACAGTGGATAAGCAGGTCTGGGTCTTAGATTTCAGTGTCACAAATGTAGCTTGGTCGTAGGAGATGGGCCGCGTGGTTGTCGGGGGTGGTCGGTCAGGACCCTCCCTCCCCCTGGAGGGGGAAGAGGGGGAGGCAGCCTCAGCCATGGGGTACACCCCCCTCCTACAGGAGGGGAGCGGGACACAAGCAGGAGGACACCAGGGAGGAATTTCCTAGAGTCAGATTGTCTTGCCAAACCACTCTAGGGGGGCCGATCGGTGTTAATTCACCCCAAAAGCACGCTCACTGAGGCGGACACTCCGTAGGTGAGAGAGGAAGGACAATCTGACAACAGACACTTACTGTTGTCACTAAGGTGAGGACAATGAAGTAGCAAAACTCAGTACATGGGTAGAGGGACACCTATATTTATTTAGCTAACCTAGACCTGATGGGCCGTCAAAATATGTTAATCACCCGAAGGTGAAAGACGAAAGCGGCAGGACAACAAGTACACAGTACCGTGTCTGGGCTCAGTCTGAGGCTGACCTCCTTTTTTTTTTTTTTTTTTTTTTTTTTTTTTTTTTTTTTTTTTTTTTTCCCACCAGCCGTGGCATAGGCTATTAGGCCATATAAATTAAATTTTGAACTTGTTTTATTTTTAGTATTATTTTATTTTATTTATTTTTTATTTATTTATCAAAAAAATTTATTTTTCCCTTTAATTTATTTACATATTTGTTCGTTTGTTTTTTTGTTTGATTATTTTATTCTTTTTATATTTGTACATAGAAAATAAAAATATATTCATACAATTCCAGTCACGCATCATGCATACACATTCATACTTGGGAGCCTGAACCTAAGGCAAAAAATAAAGTCATTAGTCAGGGGAAGTAGGGGACAAAAATGATACATACATATAATGGGGGAGGATACGTACGAATACGTATTTACAATAAACGTGGGGAATAGTGCATGACATTCACGCTAGACACATAATCATTCATTCAAAACATATTTATAATAAAAGAAAGTGCAGTATATACAAAGTGTCAATAATAAAAAAAAGAAAAACATTGGAATATACAAGTAAGTCATAACTCTTTGATTAAGTTGGTCTCGGCCAGGAAAATCATCAGGTTATCGACCACATCCGGATGCTGGTCACCCAGAAGGGTGATCTGCGTCATCGGAAGGTGGCGGGCCTCACAGCAGGCTGCGAGGGACCATCGCGCCTCCCGATAACGCACACAGTGAAGCAGGATGTGGTCGATAGAGAGGGTAGTGTGGCAGGTGATGCATTGGGGTGGGAAGGCGTGGGCGATGTAGGGGAGCATGTGGGTGGGTAGGGTGCAGCCCATCCTGAGGCGTCCGAGGACCACCTCCTGACGCCTTGTTGGGCGGTTGGAGGAAGCCCACTCGCCCAGGATGGGTTTTACTGTGGTAAGATGGAGGTTGTCCCAGTGACTTTGCCACAGGAGGTAAACTGATGATTTTGCAGCCGAGAGACATGACTGCAGATCGTGACGGAGGTTCCACGCTTCCTCGAGCTCTGCAGCGGACCTAGCCAGCATGTCAGCCTGCTCATTCCCGTAAATACGCGAATGACCAGGCACCCAAAACAAAGAGAAAGACTTACGGCGTAAAATTAGCTTATTAATTATATTGCCTTGGATTTCATTGGCATCCGTGTGCCCTGACTCTATCGCCTGAAGGGCTGACATAGAGTCCGTGAAAATGACAATTACGTTATGATTTGAATTTAGTGCATAGTCCATGGCTTTATCAATCGCAAAAAGTTCTGAGAAAAACACCGATGTATGAGAAGGTAGACGGAATCTGAGGGCACATTCACGCGACCAAACACTCAGTGTACAGGTGGAGCGAGGGAGGGAGGCTAGCGACGAGAGCCCGGAAGTGATATCCTATTTCCACTTCGGTCATGGCAGGCTTGTGCTTGGGTAGCCATTTTGTAATGGTGGTGGTTTTGGGCTCCCAAGGGGCTTTATTTGGTAGCACCATCTGGTCAACACCGTCAAGGTCCACCTCACACCTCTGGCATAAAGTGTGAAGGCGGACCGCTAGTGGACGGTGTCGACCAGCGTGGAGATGGTGGTGCTGTTGAATCATGTTAGCTGCCATGATACCGAATGGAGTCTTCCGGGCCGTTGACAAGCCGTATGCCAGTAATAGGCCGTCCCGTCGCACACTTAGTGGTGGTATATTGGCCTCAACCTTCAAACGCCCGACGCGTGTACACCGTAGGGCTCCAAGACACATTCGCAGACATGCATTCTGAAATACATCCAACCTCCTCAGTGTTGCGTCCGACGCAGACCCATACACCGGTGAGCCATAGTCTAAGTTAGAACGAATTAAGGACTTGTACACCATTAATCAAGATTTTCTGTCTGCTCCCCAAGAAGTACCTGATAGGTATTTTAGGACATTGATTTTTTTATGGCAACGAACTAGTAAATTATTTATGTGTGTTTTCCAATTGAGTCTGCTGTCAAAATGCAGACCCAAGAACTTAATTGAATTTTGAAACGGTATCGGCTGACCTTGAAGAGAAATATGCAAAGCGGGAATTTTACGTTGAGTGAAATCTACACCGATACACTTTGGAACAGAAAACTTAAATCCCCACAGAGAGGCCTACTGTTGGACGGAGTCAAGAGCAATTTGAATCCGTCCAGCCGAGAACTGCGCATTTGGCGACGAATGCCATAACGCACAGTCGTCAGCATAGAGCGAGTATTTAAGATTTCTTGGGACAGGAGTTGATGACAGAATATCATTAATCATTACACAAAATAATGTACAACTAAGATCACTACCCTGTGGCACCCCATTTTCCTGGACTTAAATGTCCGAGAATACGTTACCGGGAAGCTTGACAGAGAAAGTTCTGTCCTGTAAGAAATTATAAACAAAAATTGGCAAGTTACCTCTTAAACCGTGAGCATGGAGTTTCATGAGGATACCGTGTCGCCATGTCATGTCGAAGGCTTTGTGAATGTCCAAGAACACTCCTATCATGAATTCTTTTTTGGCGAAAGCCTCTGAAATGCAATGCTCCAGGTGCATTAAATGGTCCATCGTGCTTCGGTATTTACGAAAACCCGATTGTTGACCACTTAACACACCTTTTGCTTCTAAGACAAAAAATAGCCTTTTGTTAATCATGCGTTCCATGACCTTACAGAGACAGCTCGTGAGCGCAATAGGGCGAAATGCACTGGGGTCCGTAAGGCGACCAGTCTTTTTGGGTATTGGGATAACGTGAGCAAAGTGCCAAGATTGGGGGAAGGTATGAGTGGTCCAGATTCTATTATAAAGGGAGAGTAATTTAGTAAGTGAACTAGGGCCGAGATGTTGGAGCATGCTGTATGATATTTGATCTGGACCAGGACTGGAGCCTTTACAGGATTTCAGGGCAAGGAGGAGTTCATCCGGCGTAAACTCTGAGTTGTAATCAGTGTTTACGCCTCCTGTGGCAAAGTTTGGGACTGTTTGTTCTGCTGCCTCCTTCCGGGGAAGGAGGGCAGGGTGGAACGAGGCGGAGCTACTCGCCTGTTCAAATTGCCGGGCTAAGGTGTTGGCAATAGCTGGGGGGGTGTCTGTAACATCCCCGCTGGTGATGAGTGTGGTTATCGGAGTGATTGTTTTTTTCCCGCTAAGGACATGGACTGTGTTCCATACCTATCCTAGCGGGGTTGTACGGCTTATTGATGACGTGAACTCTCTGAAAGAGCCCCTCTTAGCTTGAAGGATGACTTTCCTTGCCTGAGCCCTTGCCTTTTTATAGGCCATGAAATTAGCTTGACTGGGCTGCTGGCTGAAATACCTGTATCGCCTATTACGCTCACGAAGTGCTTGTCGGCAATCCGTTGTCCACCATGGAACTCCATGCTTTGTGTGAATTGTAGAAGTTTTCGGAATACATGCCTCAGCGGCGTGTAAAATGGATTGTGTTGCGTTGCTAACCATTGTGTCAGTGTCCTCGGCAGATATATCCATATCGGCGATCACACGGAAGGTTGCCCAATCTGCTTTCTTAAAATACTGACCTCCCGTCCAGTCCGGTATATATACCACTCGCTTTAAGTGACGTCACGAGTTTTTCCATCATCCCTCATATCTAGTTGTCCTTACTCTAACGATAACAAGTTGTTTAACTGTTGAACAAGTGTTAAGAATACGAGGATTTAACCTGTGATTCCGTAAAGGAATCACAGTAATGATAGTTGGCCAGTTGCACTCCGTACATATATATATATATATATATATATATATATATATATATATATATATATATATATATATATATATATATATATATATATATATATATATACATATATATATATATATATATATATATATATATATATATATATATATATATATATATATATATGAAGATCAATGCATTTTGAATTATGTGCTTTAACAGTATATAGCATATCGTGTTCTGATATCACACTGTGCATTATTATATAGGGCCAGAAGTTGATCACCTTCATGTAACCTGTTAATCTGTTAACGTTTAAACGGAAGAGGTCATAAGAAGAAGAAGATGCAAATATTAAAATCAATTGAAGGTAAAGTAAGACTTATAAAAATTATATATGTGTTTCACTTGACATGTTACTGCAACTTTTTATAAAGAAATATTTGAAAATTTAATTTATTAGGAAAAATACGAATTATTGAAGGAGAAATTAACTCATGCAAAGTTTAGGTATTTTTTCCCGACCAAGTGAAAAATATTGGAACTGTTATTCGTGCCAACAACAAACACCCAACAGATCATCATTCCACGCTGTCTCACGCCTCAGTATACTGAGGCGTGAGACAGCGTGGAAAGTGGTACTTACAAGCAAAGAAATCAGAGTATATGAATACTTGAGAAAGGCAGTACGTAGTTATAGCTGCGTACTGCCTTTCTCAAGTATTCATATACTCTGATTTCTTTGCTTGTAAGTACCACTTTACAATGAAGAATTGCTCACTCATGCCCATGTTTTTTTTTATTGCATTGATCAATAGGTACAAGCATCTGTGTGAAATTTAATCATATGTGTTGCATCAGGCTGTCTTTATGGCTTCTGGTCAGCTTTCAAATAATTTTTTTTTTTGTGCATCATATAAATTCATTATAAGCCACATTGATGTTGGAATAGTTGTCGTGTATCATAGAAAGAGCAATCACTGTTACCAAGTCATGGTGGCGGGACTTCTACTTAGTATTCTCGATTATAATTCGGTATCGCCGGGTGGGACCACACTTTTTAACTAGTGCCTAGAACTGTATGACCATGCAAATGCATGATTTACCAAAATTGCTATATACGGTAACATGTACTGTACATCGTAATTCAGTCATATATACTGAACCTTGCAACGCATATACTGACTTGTTCGTTATATCAGACGAATGGTTGTTAGGTGTCACTAGGGTTGATATAACCGAAATTCAGGTATAACGAGGTTCAGTACAGCGAGAGTTGACTATGTATATACACTGTAGGTATGCATGAGACCATATGATATTAAAATATCAAGCTATGTAGGCAGCTTATATATATTATGGTAATATTAGATAATATCTTTAATTTGAGATCCCCCATCCATTTTCTTATCACTGTCCAACCTGTTTTGTGTTTCAGTACTACCGACTCCTGACCTTTGGGGGCACCAATCTGAAAATGGCTGTGAAGTTCAATGTTGATGCATGTTTAACCAACCACATGCAAATGAAGTTCAATTGGGAAGACCGTATGGGTTGGAAGACCAAAGCCAATGAAAACAAGACTGGCTTCAAAGCCACACATCTCTGCGCGTTGATCACACGTAAGTTACACGTGGTATTGTGGTCTAAACAATATCCTTTAATTGATGATTTTTATAATATATATTGAAGAAGTTTGAAACAGGATATGTCTTTCATGTCTTTATTCATGTATATTTTCACTGCCAGGATTATTCCAATGATATACGGATGTTTTTTAAGGAATGTGGCTTGACAAAATATTTACCTAGTTACTCGCATTTGCTGTAGTTACACCTGATATTTCTCGAGGTACAACTGTTCACATTTTACATTTCATAGATTGCATAGTTGTATTTGGAGATAATTCTAACCTGTCATGTATTCATATGGGTTTTCAACAGTTCCACATGACAAATTAAGAATAAGATACATCTTGCTTGGCTTTACAGGGATGCTGCTGGACAACAAGTACTTTCAGGCCACTGAAGAAGAGGTTGCCAAGGGCTTGATGAAGTACTTCAGAAATGCAGCTGACAAATGTGGTGGACGTTCTCGTCAAATGTCGAAGGACTAGAATATCTCAAACACACACACACACACACACACACACACACACACACACACACACACACACACACACACACACACACACACACACACACACACATCTCGAAAATTAGTTAATCTCTAGTGGAAATTACTTTTCTTATAACAGTTAGGTGAACCTTTATCCATTTAGTTTACCTTTGAATTAGTAATGGAATTTTTTTCCTAGGAGCAATATTGCAATTCAGATTTGGTTAATATTTACACAACCAATATCTTTGTAACAGCTGGCAGAATCTCAATATATATTTTTTTTATTACTGATAACATTACTATAACAATGATAATAATAATAATGACTATTATCAGTAATATTACTATTTATATTATCATTATTATTACTAATGTTACTATTACTAGTTAGTTATTATCTATCATCATCATCATCGTTTCGTCCACATTTTTTCTTAAAAGATTGGACGAGCTATGACTGAGACGTTCCCATTCTCTGCGGTCATAAACATTCTCCTCTCTTATATTCCTTCTGTTCATATTTTCCTCAATACACCCTTCCATGTCTTCCTTGGCCTTCCTCTGTCTTCCTTAGTCTTCCTCTGGGTCTCACCCTTTCCACTATTACCTATATATTACTATAGTCTACTATATATTATTATACTAGCTTCAACTATCATTATTATTATTATTTGAAAAAAACCAAAGAAATTTTGTTGAAATGTTATGTTGAAAAGAACCATAGAAATTTTGTGAGGAAGTTTGTATTATCTTTAAAAATATTGATTATAAATCAATTTATATATATATATTTTTTCCATTCTTCTTGAATTTTTTTTTTTATAAATAATTTTCATTAGTGTAAAGATCTAAAATTCTACAAAATAAGGAATGCATTCTGAGGCTGAGAGTATAATTGGAACGGTTCCCCTTTAAGTGTAAGTAAAGCCGAGAAGTTATCCTTGTGGGCTATTAATTAGTGCTTCTTAACTGATAAGTTATTGAGAAAAAAAATTTGTTTTGATTGTTCAATATGTGTATTAATCCTTACCTAATCGTGGAAAAATATATTTCCTGTATGTTTTTTCCAGTACGAAGCACTAAAGTTCCACTGACAAAGTTGTCATAACATTTAAGATTCTACATCAACAAAACAATGGAAGAAACAGCTGTTATATCCCAAAACTTTGTGTTAATTGTTTATATTTCTCATTAAATTTTTCTCCACTTTTAGTCTGAGAACCATCTTATAAATCAAAATTATTTGAAAGAACATACATTACCAGCAAGGTCCTATCTTGATATAAGCAATTTGATCAAATCTGATTTCAATTAATTCTTGTTAAGGAGATACCATATTTAAAGATGATAATGGTATCTACTTAACATAAATGAATTATAATTATATTTTAGTTCTCAAATTGCTTATATCAAGATAGAACCATGTTGGTAAAGTATAGTCTCAAATACTTTTGATTTATGAGATGGTTCTCAGACTAAAATTATAGAAAAAATATCAGTGAGAAATTTAAACTTACTGGAAGGTAGAGGGATGAGGGGGGCGGGGGAAGCGTTGCACAGCATGGCCACAATACCAATCACAGTATTAGCCCAGTATAGAAAATTAATCTGGCCAGTGGATGGGGTTACTGAATTGGGATGAAATGGGAAAAAAATATTATGGCCCGGTATCAAGTATGCAGGCGGGCCGATATAGAAAATGAATCGGGCCGCTGCCTGCCGCAGTGCATGCGGATCAGGGTTGCCAAGTCTCGTGAGTGTATTATTGCCAAATTTGTTCAGAATTACTGCCAAACTAAGAATTTCAATGCCAAACTTCTACAAATCCTGATGCATACATATAAGGCAACAATTGAACTATACAGCACACATGTTCTCATATCATAGCTCGATATAAAACTGAACTAATTCCAATAGTTCTACTTACCTTGATTGATTACATAGACTAGTATAAAGCATCCAAGACATCAGTATCATCAGGTGGTACATTCCCACCTCATGCATGCTCGTACATACATATCCACGGTAAACTAGTCCAATGTCCAGCAAGTCTCCAGTTATTACAATGTCCTTACAACACTTCCCCGACATTATTAGCGTTGTACGTATTCTCAGAATTGACTCTAACATTTTCAAATTAATTTTGTTACGAACTTTTGTCTTCACTGCAGTTACATGGGAGAAAATTATCTCCAAGACTGCATTACTCATTGGTGTCGTCAAGCAGTGCAGAGCATAATCTGCAAGTTCTTCATATGGCTTCTCACTTGGTTTGTTGATTGCCAAATTAAAACTTTTTACTGCCAAACTGCCAAGTTATCATTTTCCACTGCCAATCACTCGTTTTACTGCCAAAAAATGTAAAATTTGGCAGTGAAAAATGCCAGTTGGCAAACCTGATGCGGATAACTTTAATACATCGGCCCAATACCGGCAGATGAACTTTACGACGTAGGACCAATACAGGCAAATCCGGATTGCCGATACTGGCCAACATCGGCCCATCATTAAAATGTTTGCTGGGTAAAAGCCCCTTTGACTTTCAATCCGCAAATTAATATGAAATCTAAAATTTTACTCGCCACTACAAGTAACGGCCTTCAAAGTACTCAAACACACTGGGACCTTTCTCTAGAGTATAGATAGGTTTACTCTACAAGATCGATCCACTTACTCTGCAACCTGCAATTTTGGGACACTATAGGGGCTGTGGCACTACAGCCTGCATGGCCCCATCAAATTTCCAAGAAGAAGGGAGGCTTTTGCATCCTTATAGATAAGGTAAGGTTGCTGATTTTATTTGATTACCAGTGCTATATGTATCTATAGATATATATAGCACTAGCAATCACATAAAAACTATTTCATATCAGTTAACTTTACTTCACATACGATAACAATAGTTATCGTATGTGCAGTAAAGTAAACTGATATGAAATAATAAACGAGACCGCCAGAGAAGGACAAGATACACACTCGTGTTGACATTATGATATTTTGAGGTATTGTTTGTGTCTTAATTAGGCTGTTCGCAGTGAGCATTTTGATACCAGACAGCGCCAGATTTTGTAATTTTTGCCGGAAAATAAATACTTTTTGGGGCAAGTTTTACAAGCTTACACAGGTGTATTATTGCACATTATTGCGTATGAAATTTAAGTCTATTAAGCTCATGATGTCCTACGGCATATGACATCGTTTAAGCCTCTATTCATAATTTCATATGATATTCTTAAGACAGCTTATATTTGTATCAAGGCAAGCAATTTGTCATTTTCTACTAATCTCAATGGACATATACCGATACACACTTTCATTTGAATGTACCAAACAATAGGCAAATCCATGTAATGTATAGAAAATAAAATTTTGTGTCGCACTTAATTTTTTCCAGTACGACAACTATATCCTCGGCTACTGGCAGCAAACCACAACTAACACCAGCAGGCTACTCAGAGCAACTCCTAATGGCATTGTCAGCTGCAAATGCTGTGGCAAGGGTTTATTAGAAGTAAAATGTCTCCATAGTGATAAATATCAGTCTTTTTAACAGCGCTTAGTATATTACGTCGTACGTCTGGCAGCGGTGCTGTTTTTGTTTTCTTCACTGATCACCTTCGTATATAAGACGTGACAGTGATTTCCAATATTTTTTAACACACTCAGATAAAATGTATAAGCCGAAATCAACATCCTTTTATTTTTACTGCTCATACTTACTGAAAAAATAATAATTACCTAATTGTAGCTTTATCTTATAATACAATTAACAAAGCCTTATCATGCACCAGTAAGTAAGAATAATAACATTAAGGTTATGTTTTTAATTTTAAATACTCATGTGCAGTAATTCATGTCGTATTTTTTCTGCAGATCGGCTTCTAAATTAACTAAGTCACCCCTTTGCCCCGGAGAAGCGGAGAAAATTAAAAATTCTAGCGCTGATAGGTGTCTACGACCCTAGCTGCGAACAGGCTAATTGATAAGAAATCAAATATTTTATTTATTGTTTTCGCTAGCTGCATTCGCCACAGCGTCTCTTTGCCCAAGTAAGTGAGTGTGGCAATAAAAAGTGTTAATATCCCCCGCTTATGTCGTATGCCGAGGCTGTGCTGACCACTGACTAGGAAGAGGTGAGAGGAGACAAGGGTGAGATTGGAGGGGGTTACGTAAAAATATATATAGCAGTGTTAGCAAACTTATCTTATCCATAATGGTGCAAAAGCCTTCCTCTCATGTAGAATCCCACTATGTTTTCTAACTGCTTTCCTCCTACCTTGAAAAATTTCTGGTATTTCTATATTTATTAAGCTTCCCCATGAACACTTTCATTTTCTCTTATTTGCTACTTTTTTAATTTTCTTTCTTTGTGGCCATTAGAGACCTTTCCATTTTCTTTTTCTTCTAAGGAAGGCCACGAACGAGATTCTACCTACACTCTCACTTAAGATCTTCACCGTTGCTCACCAGTGTAATGTAAGTGTTTTGAAACACTGAGAAATTGATATATCTGCCATGAGAGGGCTGCATTAGGGGGATCGAACTACTGATAGTACACTTAGCGTACCAACACTTTACCAAACAGATTATAATGATCACCAGGATCCAAGTGTAGTTTGATCGCTAAATATTAAGTAGTGCGTTAGTATCACTGTTAGACGAAACCATTTTTAGTATTCTTTTACATCTTCACCTGAATGCTCTAAAGAATTGCGATTTGGGTAAATTTATACTTTATGCCATTATGCCACATCTCTACCCCCCCCCATCCCCCCCCAGCAAGCTTGGGGGAGCCTGGGGAATCCGGGTTTTTGGGGGGGAAGGCATATGGGAGTGATATATGGCCTTTGAAAAATCTAGGGGAATTTCCCTACATTTTGGGAAATTTCCCCAGATTTAAACTAAATTACCCTAACCAATCCTAACCGGGGGGGCTGCGCCCCCCCTGGACCCCCCTTGTGACACTGTTTCAACCTAACCTAACCTAACCTAACCTATCCTATCCTATCCTATCCTATCCTAACCTAACCTAACCTAACCTAACCTAACCTAACCAAAATTTTGGTTGAATTGCAAATTTACCAAGTAAAATTTCAGAACTCACAATACCTTAATGAGAGCCTGAAGTTCCTGGCTGTGGGTCGTCCTCTACTCGAGTGTCATAAAGTTCATTGTCTTCCACGGGATAGCAGGGCCGGGAAGAGTACGCTGTCGTATCGACTGGGGCTTGTAAAGTTTACCAGCAGCAAGAAAGAATTGGTGGTGACGTTGCTGGTAATTTTCCTTAAGGAAAATATAGCGCTATAATGACACTGTTTACTGCGTTTTTTCTTGGGCAACTTTCGGTACCGGCCACAATACCACACACGCCTGTCAGACCTGAGTTTACATGGCGTGTGGCAGTGGGGACACTGAACACCTGTTGGTAGGACGCCATGTTCCATTAGGTAGTCGTACACCAACTCGTTTTTGGAATGGAATTTTGCGATTATTTGCCAATAATCCCATTCACAACCTTGACAAGTAACGTCAACGGTAGCCATGATACAACTGAGGAGAAAAGTGTCTCCTGCCTCCTGCTTCTAGGTGTGCCACGTCTACTATTACATATAGCAAGCTGTGATTGGCTCAGCTGGTGCTGGCAATTGATGGTGGCACGTCATTGGACAGAGGAAATATAGACAATATAATAATCCTTTGTAGCAACAGGACCCAATCCCATGCTTCAAACCAAAGCCCGTGCTAAAAACAATTGATAGTGTTTGTTTGTTTGTTTTGACTTCGAGATACAGTCCACCCACAGTCCAAAACTGTACCACATTCACGGACGTATTGCAGTGTTATTATTCATTTCCGACAGGTAGTGTAATCAGTGAAAATGTTGTAAATAGTAAGAGCAACAAGCTGAGGGTAGCCATAACCTTCGACTGTTTAATGGCATAAAGTATAGTAATACCATGGTAAATTTATACTTTATGCCAATATTCCCTATCTCTACCCCCCCCCCCCCCAAACCCCCCCAACAAGCTTGGGGGACCGTGGGGAATCGGGGGTTTTGGGGGGAGGCATATGTGAGTGATATATGGCCTTTGAAAAATCTAGGGGAATATCCCTAGATTTAGGAAAATTTCCCCAGATCTAATCTAATTTACCCTAACCTATTCTAACCGGGGGGGGCTGTGCCCCCCCTGGACCCTCCCCCGCTGACACTGTTGTAACCTAACCTAACCTAATTTACCCTAACCTATCCTAACCGGGGGGGCTGCCCCCCCCCCCGCTGACACTGTTGTAACCTAACCTAACCTAACCTAACCTAATTATTGGTTGAATTGCAAATTTACCAAGTATAATTTCATAACTCACAATACCTTAACGAGAGCATGAAGTTCCTGGCTGTGGGTCATCCTCTACTATTCCTCCAAGGAGCCACACAGTAGGAACACTGAACAGTTGCTGGTAGGACGCCGTGTTCCCTCAGAAACTCGTAACACAAATCGTTTTTCGAATGAAATTTTGCGATAATTTCCCAATAATCGAATTCGCAACTTTCACAAGTGATCTCAATAGTAGCCATAACAGAACTGAATACAGAAATCTCTCCTCACCTGTCTTTTCTCTTATACCACGCCTACTATTACATATAGCAAGCTCTCATTGGCGCAGCTGGTGGTGTTAAGAGGTGCATTGGACAGAGGAAATATAGACGCAATAACAATCTTCTCTAGCAAGTACCCACAAGCACATGCTATAAACAATTGATAGTCGTGTTTGTTTTATGTTTATGTTTATGGACTTAGAAAATAACTCCCCAAACGCAGTACATTCCCGGACATATTGCAGCATTATTATATTATTCATTTCCGACAGGTAGTGTGATAATTGAAAATGTTGTAAATAGTAAGAGCAACAAGCTGAGGGTGGCTATAACCATCTACTGTTTAATGGCATAAAGTTAAGTAATACCGCAATTTTTCTTGTTTTGATTTTGACAAATAATAGAACCTTGGGTAAAAATTCGGAAGATGACCCAGTCTGTTTATTGGACAAACCTATTTTTTCTGATAGATATTGATGTGTTTTGAAGTAATCTGATGTTAGTTTGTTATGCCATGCAATTCTTTATTTCCCCCAAGGTAAAAATTGCCACAAAAAGTCAGATTAATTCAAAACCAAGCAATTTTTCTTGTTTTGATTTTGATGGTTTTGAATTAATCTGACTTTTTTGTGGCAATTTTTACCTTGGGCTAAATAAAGAATTGCATGGCATAACAAACTAACATCAGATTACTTCAAAACACATCAATATCTATCAGAAAAAAACAGCTTTGTGCAATAAACAGACTGGGTCATCTTCCGAATTTTTACCCAAGGTTCTATTATTTGTCAATATAGGTTGAGGTTTGGTTGATTTAGGTATTGTTTATTTCGAAGATTTCAAATGTTTTCGATAACCAAAACTCGGAAATTGGGCGAGGTGCAGACGGCATTTTTTTTCGTAGCCACGCTAGGTTTTGTGACCATCAGTGCACTACCCATTCATCAATAGGTCATTGTTAGGTTATGTTAGTGATTTTGGCATCTTGTTCTTAGCGTAAATCACTGTATTTTGTCTTCTCCACCCAAGAATCCGCATTCAAACAGATCCCCAGGCTATCTTATTATATATGTATTTGCGACGGAATTTAGTGTCAAAATCAGTTGAATTGGATCAAAATCTATATGATAAATGTGTTATTTATATCCAGGTGCATTTTGTTGAAGATGTCAAATCTTACCCTATTTTTTCCTGGTAGATTTTGATGTATTTTGAATGAATCTGATAATTGTTCTCGTTTCAAAAACTTATTTTATGCCCCCCCCTCCCCCATGACGCTAATCACACCAGATTTAAAATCTACGAGAAAAAATTTGTTGCGTCCACTTAGTTTACCTAACCAAACCTAAGAAGGGAAACATGTTTGGAGCTTATTAGCTTCCCTTACAAGAAGTTTTTACTAGAAAAAAAGGTGGCTAAAGCCAACGCATGACCCAAGAAGCAAGAAACTTTCTGCAAAGTGAAAAAAATTGCAATGTATTGAATCTGGAACAAGTAATAAAAGCATCTTTATAGAATTTAATGGTTCATTATTCCTTCAGTATCAGAAACTGAGTGGAAAACAAAGATTGATTCCAGTAACTTATGTGCTAGATAAAGTGGTCGGCTTAACCCCGCATTTTTTACGATCTACAATTATGAATTATTCCTCTTAAAAAACAAACACCAAACTTCCCGAAATAAACCTGAAGTTCATAGAGAGGTTAAAAGAGGAATAAATTTGGCTCCAAATGATGCTATGTGACATAAGCAAATGGTATATGGGAACATACAATATGATGTCAAACCTTAAGTGGTCCGCCTTACCCCACCTTCCCCTACATGGGATTCAAAATGTTTAGAATGATATGCTCTATTCTATCAAAGATGTAAAAAGTCCCACTGTGACACTGGCATATTTCTTAATAAATACTGTTTGGTCGACGTTGACCGTCCCGTCACTACACATTGTATTGCAATATAAGCTAAATGATATAGTAGATGATATATTAAAACATCTTGGCATTTAATTATTTTCAACAAATCGAACTGCCAGACAGTGGTCATATAAATGTCTAATGCTTCATTAATTGCACTGACCAGAAGTGATGCCTCATAATTAGGGTTAACAGTCCATTGCAAGGAAATATTGCATATATTTGATGCCTTCCTTATGTCATCTTCGAAGAAATATAGAGTTTTGTATAATTTATATAGTACAAAATGATCAACATATCTGAAACAAAAGAGAGCAAAGTAAGTACATATTAAACAGGTAGGCAAACAATCACACCACAAACGTCCCGGTTTGCAGCTCCTAACTGCCAACGGGTGCTGGAATCTTAAACCCATATGCCAGTCTCTGGCTCATACACCTTTGGCGGGCGAATGCATCTTTGTGAGTTCCAATGCAGCAGCAGGTGGAGAAGTGCTTATATCCGGTAAGCAAAACGATGTAGATTCATCAACGGCAAATGGGGCTTCGCTGTGCTCTAGACGACTGGAAGTGGTAAGCAAGTGTATTTGATGAGGGTTTGGGGAAGTTGGTGATAGGGCGGGTGAGAGAGTGACAGATTGCGGCTCCTTGTCATGTGTTGATCAAGGAGTGATGGATGATGGAGACACCGACAAAGGAGTAACAGCTGGTCGCTCTGGGACAAGTGGTAAAGGTCGGTAGGGTATTTGCTCATGCCCTACAGGTGATGGTGATATAACTTTATACAGTGACGGTTCTTGGCATGCCTCCATGACTGGACAAAATTTATGAAGAAATTTTCTGTTGCGGGTGGTGAGGCAACCCGAACTGGCAACCTTGACAACATACTGGTGGTTATGTTCCTTCTCCATAATGACACCTGTCTTGTCCCATCTTCGTGAACTGCTGGTTTGATTCTGGATAAATACATGGTCTCTGACATCGAGATGGTGGGAGATTTCTGATCCGACTGTTTAAGGCATCAGACTGGCGAACAAAGCAGTCACGCAATGCAGTTTCCTTAGCTGCCCATGCTTCCCGCCATGACGGGTGGACCTCTGACGCAAGATGAACAGTGTGTCCAAATTTTTGCAGATGCTTGGCAAACGACACTGTCACTAAGAGATCTTCTAAACACAATCTCCGCAGGTGATACACTACAATCTGGGTCAGGTGTATTTCTTAATTGCAAAATAGCGTGAAGAAAACATTCATTCTCCAAAAGACCAGTTGAGTTGGTAATTAACTTGAGAAGATGTTTATCCGTTTTGATGGCTGCTTCCGCTCTGCCGTTTGATTGCAGATGGTAGGCGGACGACACTCTATGCTGAATGCCCCAACGCCGCAGGAAGTCTCCAGTTGTTGACGCAGAGAACTCAGGTTCACCATCAGTGGACAGTTCTTCCGGGACTCCAAAAATAGCCACAAAAGTTCTAAGGTGATCTACCAATCCTTGGGTGCCGGCGTGTTTCGAACCAGAAGGCATGGCAAAGATCTCGACCCATCCTAAAAGATGGTTGGCAATGACTAGATAATGGCGATTACCAAGATCAAAACAGTTCGCCAAGACAACATCAAATGGAACTGAAGGTGGGCACGACGGAGTTGACGGGAGACTTGCCTGTAATGGAGGGTTCCTGTTGCAGTCATCGCATTTCACTCTCGTGTTGCTGATGTCCGCAGTCATTCCCGGTCAAAAGACAATTGTTTTAGTGCGCAACTCCATCAATGATTGACTTTGGTGTGCGGCGTGAAGGTTGTCGAGAACTTGATGGCGAAGTGTTAGTGGAACGACAACACGATCATCAAATATCATCCCGCCATGCGAGACGTAGAGCATCAAAATGGCGCAGTGTGTGGAAGATCTTTGTGCACGTCAGAAAATCCAGCGACAATGGTGTCAATGAACAACTTCATGGATGTGTCCTCCTGAGTGGCAGCGGCGATGGTCTCCCATGAGATGGATTTAACCTCCTGCACTGCTTGGCGGATAACGGCGAGAGTTACTTCTTCAGCATTGTCTGCCACTTGACAACCATCGAATGATGCAGTGATATTAGAAAAATCAACAGCACCATACTGATCTACCATAGCGTCAGGTCAGTGAACTAGTGACGGGTGGCGAGATGTTGTGTTGGTGGCAAAATTAGTTTTTCCCGGCAAATGAACAATCTCGAATGGCCATGGCAGTGTCCTTTGTTTCAGGTGAAAAAGGCATGTGTTGTGCACTTCGTCCAGAGTATGATCCCCGAGAATCTTAACGAGGCTTGTGGTCGGTGACTACCACTAGGTTGCTGCAGCCCTGTGTAAAGTAGTGAGTTTGTTCAAAGCTCCATGCAATGGCAAGGGGTTCACCCTCTAGTGAGGCGTAATGGCTTTCTGCAGAGGAGAGTCTACTTTAAGCCAATAGGAGCCATAGATGGGATGGAACTGGTCTGGAGGTGTTTTTGTGAACCTTTGGGGCACCTTTTCTGTGTTTGATCAGCCAGGGGTGGTTCAAAATTTTAATATTTTTAATTAATTTATTTATTTACATTAAAAGGGTACTGGCTAAGGGAAAACAAAAATAAGTAAAAAAAAATCCCGCTTGTCGCCAGACCCTGTAAAGAGGACAGTAGCAGAAATAGAAACAAGGGGTAGAGATCTAGTTAACATTAGAGGTGTCTTGACACTCCTCTTTTGAAAGACTTTAAGTCATAGGCAGGTGGAAAAACAGACTGACGAAGAGAGTACCAGAGTTTACCAGTGTAAGGGATGAAAGAGTGAAGATAATGGTTAACTCTTGCATTAGGAAGATGGACAGAATAGGGATGAGAAGAAGTAGAAAGTATTGTGCAGCGAGGCTACAGGAGTGGGAGGCATGCAGTTAGCAAGTTCAGAAGAGCAGTCAGCATGAAAATAGCAGTAGAAGATAGATAAAGATGCAATATTGCGTTGGTGACTTAAAGAATCAAGACAGTTAGAGGAAGAGAGTTAATTAGGCGAAAAGCTTTAGACTCCACCCTGTTTAGTAGAGCTGTGAGAGTTGAACCCCCCAGACATGAAAGCTATACTCCATACATGGATGGATAAGGCCCCTGTACAGAGCAAGCAGCTGAAAGGGAGAGAAAAATGGATGCAGACGCCATAGGACACCTAGCTTCTCGGAAGCTAATTTAGCAAGAGTAGAGATATGAAAATGCCTGTTTAGATTTTTAGTAAAGGATAGACCGATTGTGTTTAATGTGGAGGAGAGTGGAAGTTGAGTGTCATTGAAGAAGACGGGATAGTTATTTGGAAAGTTATAAAAACTCGCATATAAAAGTTTACTCAGTTCTTGTGCACAACCTTTCAATTCAAGAGTTGAGATTGCATATGGTCTGTACCCATACCTGTTGGTGTGTCTGTTAAGAGCTTGATAATACTATTTCAGAAAATGTAGCTGGGAGAGTGATAAAGATGCTATTTGATGAGGGGATGGGATACAAATCTTATATCTAGAGAGTATAATCCAGCCCATATAAATAGTGTCTTTGATAATAAATGTAAATAGGTGAAAATTGGGTGACTAACATGGTAGGAGAGGAGTGGAACAAACTCAGCAAGAATGTGGTAAGCGTAAGGACAGTAGATACTTTTACGAAAAGGTTTGACATACGTATCTATGGATGAAGAAAACAGATGGTAGAAGTTAGGTGCACAGGAGTTGTCTTGTGTAGGTCAACTGGCCTCTTGCAGCCTCCTTATTTTCTTAAGTTCTTGATGACCTTCTCACATATCTTATAAACTATGCTGGTCAATGACACTGGTCTATGATCAAGTGGTTCTTCTTTGTTTTCATTTCTGTAAATAAGCATTATATCAGCTCTTTTTCATTCTTAAGGGTCTTTTCCTATTTTGAGAGAAAACTCAAATATATCATGAATTTGCTTAGCCATTTTTTTATCTACACTCCTTTAAGATGTATCCTGATACCCTATCTGGTCCAATTGTTTTTCTTTGATAAAATTTTTTAATAATTTCCTTTATCCCTTCTCTATTTATGTTGATTTCCCATTTCTCAAATTTTCTCTGTTGATCTTGTGACTGTTTAAAGTCAGATTCTGTTGTAAATACTTATATGTGTTATATACAGATTCTAACCATCTAGAGACTACTAAATACTTATGTGTGTTATATACAGATTCTAACCATCTAGAGACATTAGATATCCCATTGTGTGACTGAAAGAATTGGCCCAAAAGAACTTGTTAAACTATGCTTCTTGTTATACACATACGTATATAAGTAAAAACCACAAAACCCATTGATCGTATAACTCGTTCCTGATACTGAATAAGCAACACCATCTAACCAAGTGTGCTTCCATTTAACCACAAACAGCTGCTATTCTTGGAAGACATCCAGGTGGAATTGTATTTCTACCAGTCTGCTTGTGACTTTTATAGGCAATCACACAGATAGCCAGGAGGCTGTCACTACTGATGAACCCTTATCTCTCCACCATATAACTAGAGGGGTACAAAGGAATGTACAACAACTATAGGAACAACTGGAAAAATAAAACTATAAACTTTTTTCCTTAAGTGATAGTGGAAATAACTTTTTATTAAGCTACTTTGTTTACCAAAAGCACATCATCCATCCCTATTCTTCTTTTGCTTTCTTTTTTCATGATCTGGACTTGCATTAATTTTTCATCATAAGTAGATGCCTTGAGACACATGGAATAGAATGTGTGTCTCACTCTTATTCCAACAGCAAACCTCTAACTGAGCTCTCCATCCATCCTCACATACACTTGTCTCCCTATATAATGCCTTCCCCTCCAATAACTGCACCATACATTTTGAGAACATACCAGTGCTTCTCTATCAAATCTATCATATGCTTTCTCTAAGTCCATAAAGGTTGCATTCAGTTTTTTACTTTTCCCTAAATACTCCTCTAATATAATTTTGTTTATAAATATCTGATCCATACCTTTGACTTTCTTAAAACCTCACTAATCTTCCCCTCAATTAATTTTATCTTTAAAAGATTTTCCCTATTACGCCAAGCAAACTTTAACCTCTAAAATTGTTACTCATTCCTACTACCTTTACTTTTGTGCAAAGGTACAACTTCTTTTCCACTCATCTGGTACTCTTCTGTCTCCATGCAAGGTCATATATTAAAAACATCCATTCTAAAACTACTTCATATTTCAACATCTCCAAAGTTATTCCATACATACCTGCAGTTTTAACACACTTTAACTTGGATATTAATATTTTTTTTTTACTTCCTCTCGATCATTCCTCACTACACAGCTTTCCATACTCATGTTCAACACTATTGCTTCCCCTACTGTTTTCTCATTCATATAAAATTCTATCTAATATATTCATTGAATTTTATCTTTTACTCTAGTTCTACTATTATCATAAATGTAAAACAGCGTACACTGTTCCTTACTTTTATTTTCAATATTTTTTTTTCAACTTTGTTTTCTCTTCTTATTATGGTATATTGGATCTTCACACACTTATAATGAACATATGACCTCTTTTCACTATACTTCAATGAATCTTTTCCATCATCTATCACATTTTTTCACCTCCATACATATACATATATTTGCCATTAAATCCCTGCTTATCTTTTCACACTTTTAATATCATACATCTATCAATCAGTCTATATACCAGGCTATTTTTTCCTTAAAGTGGGGTAGCCAAGACAATGCATGCATATACACACCGATGCACACATAAGGCAGGACCACATGAGTGTAGCTCAGGTCCTGTAGACTACAACTAGGTAAATACATATACACTCCTCTCATTTAATTAGGCTCTAGATCCCCATAGAAGAGAAGTACCTCCTGATCAAACACTACACGTCAGGTCAGTTATGCAAATGCGGCTGAGGGTAGGGTCGTATCTACAAAAGAGTGCAGAGGTTTACCCCTGCTGCTTCATATTCAACTCATGCTCTCTCCTTTCCCGGACAGGATATGATCCAAGGATAACGCCAGATGTAAGAGAACCTTCCCCAGGGGTTATCAAGGACTGGTCATTAACCATTCCATCACGCACTGTCATCCTTCCCTGTTCCAATGACATTCCTCTTTCATTCAACGCTTTTTTCACTGTATATCCATCCCATTCTTAGTCTTTCTCTCAACCTCACACTTCTTACATCGGATCCTAGTATTCTCTAATAGGGTAGTAGAGGCAGCAAGCATGTGGAAAGTGGCAGGACAGTAGATACTTTTAAGAAAAGATTGAATATTTCAATGGATGAAGAAAATAGATGGTAAGTGTTAGGTGCACAGGAGCAGGCTTGTGTAGATCAACTGGCCTTTTGCAGCCTCCTTATTTGCTTATGTTCTTACTCTCCTAACTTCCCTCTTGTCTGAAAAATACAAAAGGTAAGCTGGGCTCTGCCCATCATAGCCCACAAATATTTCCTTCTCATAAGGTGCATCTAACTTTTTACAATTTTGGATGTATATGCATAGCATACTGTACCAAATATATGCATATTGCATAAGTTTAATTTTCTCTCAGTCAACACTTCTACTGGGGTCTTCCCTTTTAGCTTAAAGCAGCGATTCCTTATTCATGGCGTATGGCCACATCATCTTAGGTAAACCAGCTTCCAGTAACAAACACCCTATCATTTCACACATTATTAAAAAACGTTCTGCCGTGCCATTTTGATGTGGGGAATGGGGCCTGAGTACTCCTGCTTAAACTTATGTTTCTCCGTGAAGGATCTAAATTCCTTGGATACATATTAACCACTGTTGTCAGTTCGCCATCGTTTCACAAAGCCGTAGGGCGCATTATCAGCTAAAAATCTCTCAGTGGCAGATACTGTATCACTCTTCTCCTTCAACAGGTAAACCATAAATATTCTTGAATGATCATCCACAAAGGTAATTGCATATCTAAAGCCTCCTTTACCAACTACATTCATTGGACCAGGTGAATCACTTATGTACTAAATCTAGATTCCTTACTGCTCTTGCATCTGGTTCCCTATTTCTAAATTTACTAATTTTTCCTAAGGTACAGGTTTCACAATTAACATATTCTTTGGCACCAGAAATATGTATACCTTGCACTACCTTCTCAAATTTCTTAACATCCTTAATATTACAATGACCTAGAACTTTATGCCACTCCTCTGCTGTGCGAGTACTGTTCACCTGAGCATTTCCAACATTATTAATGAAATACAAGTTACCTTGCCTTTCCGTCGTGGGCACAGAATTTCTTTTTGTTAGGTACCAGCCCATGTGTTTGTAATAATAATAATTGATTGTTCATTGATCAAGAAAGTTTTATAAAACCATTTATAAAACATTATGTCTTGATTTACAAAATTCAGGTATCTATATTAAAAAGTAAAATAAGCAACTGAATTAGTCAAAACAATAAAACAATAAAACATGCATAAAGGTAATTACAAGGCATTGATTTTAGAGACAATATATGGTATTGGAGACTTCTGGTATCTGGTGGTCCTACACCTTACTGACTGCAGGAGTTGCCTACCTCTCCTTGTTTCCCTACCATGGACATCATGCATAGACTGTGGCAACATATTTCTATGTTTGGGTATCCTTAGTAGACCCCGTCCAAACAAAATAGTTGCTGCTTCACATCGCTTGTACAGTGATTCAGTTCTAAATAGTTGCAATGCATGTTCATAATTCTGATAGGATCTTCCTAGTATGATTCTGAAACAACGTTTTTGAATTTTTTCTAGTAAATTGTGCTGTGCTTGCGTAAGACCTGGGTGCTATACAGGTGCAGCATATTCAAGGATTTTTCTTATATACCATGAGTATAATTAAAACATTACATTTGGACTAAAACAAAATTGTCTTGCATGATATAAAATAAAAAGGAGTCTGCTACTTCTACTGATGATGTGAGTGATATGATCATTCCAAATAAGTTCTGAATTGATGTAAACCCCAAGGAGCTTGCAAGACTGAACGATCAGAAGTTCATACCCATTTAACCTGAGTTGAGGGAAGACAATGGGCCTTTTGGGTGGGCACATATGCATGACCTCACATTTAAGTGCGTTCGGGCACATCCTTACAATGGCACAATCCCGAGCTAATTCATCCAAGGTGTCTTGCATGGTGAATGTCATTATATCTTTGATATCTACTATTTCCGTTATAGTTAAATCATCAACATATTTAACGTGACTAGAGGAGTTTCGGCACAATCTGTTAACAACAGCCAAGAATATAATTGGGCCGAGGTATGTCCCTTGTGGCACCCCGCATGTTATCATGTCATAATCAGAAACAATATCCTCATACCTAACTCAATGCCTCCTGTCTGATCAAAAAAATTTGCCACAAACATAAGAAGTGATGCTCTACAACCTAATAAATATAGTTCAGTTAAAGCTGCAGTATGGTCAATATAATCAAAAGCTTTTTTAAAATCAATTAAAACAATTTGTGCTATTTTTTTTGGTTCATCAAGTCCTTTCAATATTGAATTTAAAAGCATAACTAGACAGTGACTAGTAGATTTACCTTTAAGGTTTCCGTATTGAAACGGGTCTAAATTGGGACGAATGTCAGTTAACACTAGCTCAGCTACATATCCTTCCAATATTTTACCTAAGTCTGGTGTAAGTGACAGTGGACGTAAATCTCCTAGCTGGATAATTACTTTTTTCTTGGGTAATGCTGTTATCGTGGCTTGTTTCCATCTACCGGGAAAGGTGCCATTATTCAAACAAAGGTTGTACACATGAGTGAGGGGTAGGTTAATTTCATAGGCAAATTCCTTAATGAGTGTCTTCGATAATGATCCACAAAGGGAGGCTTTTCTAATCTTAAGATCTTTCAATGATTTGTACACACTGATTCGGTCTACTGAAGGAGTGTCACTAGTTGGCAAAAAACTAGGCAGCTGTGAGTAGTCTAGTGGTGGAAGGTTCGTACATATTTCTGTAAAATGTTCCTTGATATTTTCACTAACAATGGTTTTTTAAAGTAAAAACCTTTTTTGTGAATATACTTACCCATATGTAATTACATATGTCTATCTTCCCTATCCTAGCACAGAAAAATTACCTATACTTCATTTAGAGATCGTCTATGGTTCTCTTCTCCTCTATCAATCACCATGCGCATGCGCAGAGGACAGCTACCACATCAGTCATTTGGACTACAGAAAACATGTAATTTAGAGAGGAGGGAGGAAGGGAACCTCCTCATGTAATTACATATGGGTAAATATATTCACAAAAAAGGTTTTTACTTTAAAAAATATTTTGTTGTTACATATACAAATACCCATATGTAATTACATATGCCTGATTCCCAAGTTTAGGAGGGAGGAAGTTACCTCACACCAAGGAAACACAAGAACCATAAACACGATCTCCAACAACAAACAAACAAGCGAACAAACAAACAAACAAACAAATCCACAAGGCACCTAAACACAACTGTAACCTGAACCTCAAAAAACAGGCACAGCATCAGGACCAACAAAGGGTCAATGCACTACCCTCAGTGCTGCAACTATTGGACCCAGGGAGAAAGTATCCAGAGACTTATGAGTCACGTCTCTGAGATAAAAAAGACGCAAAGGTTGTCATGCACTTCCAGGTACTGGCCTTGAGAATAGAAACCAATTTTCTAACCTTACAGAATAAGGCACTAGTAGCCACTGCATGAACTTCATGAGAAGTTATTTTCGTAAGGCGACACTCTTCCTGAGAAACATCGTTATAGACCCTCCTAATCACTTGGCAAATCCACATAGAGAGAGTATTTGGATGAACAGTGTGCCTTTGTTCTGAGACCGTAACAAAAATGCCGAGAACAGGAAGGACGACAATCCTTAGTCCGCTGAAGGTACTCACGTACAGCCCTGACCGGACACAGAAGACCATCTTCCTCCTGATCCCCAACAAACTCTGTAAAAGCAGGAATAGAAAACTCATCCAAGGATTCATCATCAGGACGTTGCATCTTAGCCAGAAAATCTGGAGCTAAGGAGAAAAACATGGTCGTCTATCCTTTAGAAAGACTCATCTCTACTGAGAGTCCCTGAAGTTCACTGACACAAAGAGCTGAAGCAAGTGCCAGAAGAAACACCGTCTTAAGGGAGACATCCCTTGTAGAGGTTGCCCGCAATGGCTCATACAGAGCTCGCAACAGGAAGTGAAGCACTAAGGATAAGTCCCAGGCTGGTAACCGAGGGATACAAGAGGGAACCGAGACAGCAAAAGAGCGGAAAATAGCAGTCAAATCCTTATTTGTGGTAAGATCTATGCCCGACTGAAGCAGAACAGAGTCCAATGCCGAACGATAACCCTTAATTGTGGACACTGACAGATGCTTGGTATCTCGCAGAAATAGGAAGAAATCTGCCAACTTCATAATAGAGGCAGAGCATGGACCAAACCATTCGATTTCCACCAATCACAGTAGACTCTCCACTTTGCCTGGTAAACTGAGGAAGAGGACTGTCTAACTGGTTGGGACAAGAATCTAGCTGCCCTCCGTGAAAATCCTCGCGCTCTGAGGAGATGCTGGAGAGTCTCCACGCGTCAAGCCAGAGCATCCCTGGGGACTTGTGAAAGAGATGACAATGGGGCTGGCGAAGAAGGGACCGCCACAAAGGCAACGCTTGTGGACTGTCCACCAAGAGATCCAGCAGTAGGGGAAAACCAATCCACCTGCGGCCACAAGGGAACCACCAACGTCATCCGTATACAGTGCGAATCCCGAACTCTCACCAGAACCTGACGGATGAGAGTGAAGGGGGGAAAGGCATAAAGAACGAGACCTTCCCAAGGGAAGGAGAATGCCTCTCGTTTCCATGCTGCCTGATCCACAAGAGGTGATACATACAGAGGGAGACGACGAGTCAGAGCTGTGGCGAAAAGATCCACTAGAGGAGAACCCCATACCTGGAAGAGAGCCCTGCACATCTCTGGGTGTAGGGTCCACTCTGAACCCACACATTCCCGACTGAGAACATCCGCGATCGAATTGTGACGTCCTGGAATGAACATGGAACGCAATGAGATGGAAAGGCTCTCGCATCACTGGAGAACTTCCCCTGCAAGAACCGACAGGGATTCAGAAGGAGTACCCCCGAGTTCCTTAGATAAGCCACCACCGTGGAGTTGTCGGACATTATGGAGACTACAGAGCCAAACAGATCCTGACGAAACTTCTGTAGGGCTCGAAAAACCGCTAAGAGCTCGAGCTGGTTGATATGGAGACCCTTTTCTTCCGTAGTCCACACTCCTGATGCCAATGAAGCTCCCAGATGCGCCCTCCAACCCTGCCGGGATGAATCTGAAAACAGAGTCTGCTCTAGAGGAGCTCCCGAGAATGGAGCACCCTTCAGGAGCTTTTCTGGAGCCAGCCACCAAATTACGTCCTCTAGACACTGGCGATTGGAAGCCACCATCCACCAGTCTGAGTCGAAAGTGGCCTTCCACTGTCCTTTCAGACATCATTGAAGGGAATGCATCCGTAGGCGGCCGCCTGGAACCAGCCTCTCTAAGGACGCCAGAGGACCCAGCAAGGACCTCCACAGGGGAACTGGTGGAACTTCGTGCAAAAGGAAGCGTCGGGCCACCCCCTGCAAGCGGCTGACAAGATCTGGAGACGGAAAAACTAGGGCTCTTTGAGAATCCAACACCATTCCGAGAAACAGCTTCCTTTGGCTGGGGCCTAATTTGGACTTGTCCCAATAGGAGAGGACACAAACTCGAGTTTCCAGTGATCGCTGGCAATTTTAATTCAGAGTTTGGTCTACTGCGATCCTGAGCAAAGAGCCGCATTATTCTAAAATCCCTTTAGCGATAGATATTGATGCACTGCATCTGCATTCTGAAAAACAAGGTTCCTCTGTTGTTCTACTAATCGTCCAGATAACATTCATTACAATCTTTGCTCTGAAATAACTATTTAAAGCAAAATACTCTCATCGGGTGTCACAGCGCGGTATGTTTTTTAACATGTATCTTGCTGCGTATTTCGTCAGGGCAATTTTCCAACAGTCTTCTAAGATTGTAATGCTTCATCTGGAAATTGCTAAGGAGACTGCATTAAGTATTATTCTTAAAAAAGAAGAAAATACTCGACCGAAATCGTTCCGGGGCGAAACAATCGACCGAACTCAGTCTCACATCGACTGCTTCAAATCTCAGCAACAACAAATGCGCGTGGCAGCTATAGCACCAAGAGTCCAAGATCAGACCACAGTTATGCCAAATTACACATGTGCTGTTGCTGACTGTACTTCTTCTTCACGAAAGAATGACCCAGCAGTCAAAGGATGGTCAGAGGATGCTGCTATACAGGTTATGGTGAGTGGGATTTTATTTAAAACTTTGGGGTAAATTTTCTAGTAAGAATGTCTGTTTTCCATGATGAATTTCATATCCTTGTATGTTCTGTCAAAGGCATTTTGTCAAGATGCTGAAGCAGTAGAGGTATGAATATGTTAATGCAAGGATTAGTATTAATATTACAGACAAATAATGAATATTGTGCAGCACTGGCTTAGAATAAATAGTCAAGAGGGGTAAAAAAGTCATGTTTGTGAAACTCTCCCAGATTTACATGCAAGAAAAATACCTGTAGCATGGGTTCCAAAAAATTGTTGTGATGGGGAAAAAAAGTTCAGCATTGTACAGCAACTAAATGATACTTGATAGATCAGCATAGTTACATTCTTCTGGAAAACAGAAGATACAATGCAGCACTTTCTTTTGCTTTTGTTTTGAGTGTATAAGCTTACTCAGAGGAAGCAGACCATGACTACTACTTGTACATATGGTTTCATTGTTAAACATTTAAGTTATCCCTGACCATCGCCCACGCTTTTTGTGTTACATTAAGGCTGTCTTTCAATGAAAATGATCAGTGCATATTTTTGTATTTTAACTAAGGAATATCTTTTTTTCAGTTGGAAGATGATATGGCAGACCGACGAGTCAGGGTCAGGAATATGATTGTTTCCAGTGATAACAGTGTAAGGTTATACACTGGACTGCCTTGTAAAAAGATTTTACTATCCATATTTGAGATTATTCAGAAAAGAGTAAGCAAAATTGAATATTGGAGAGGCCCTAAATCTACAAAAATTAATGATCTCAAGAATGGAGCAGGTGGCAGAACTAAAATAATTTATCACTTTAATGAATATTTAATAACTCTTGTTTATATTCGAGAAGGAATGACAATGAGAATTTTGGCAGACTGGTTTGGAATATCAAAGAGCTCTGTTACCTGCATCATCAACACATGGATAAATCTGCTGTATCAGATTCTGAAAGACTGGTTGATATGGCCTTCTGCCGACCAAGTCAAGAGTACATTGCCTGCAAGTTTTCCACCCAAATATGCTGCCACTAGAGTAATCCTGGATTGCACATAATTTTTTATAGTTAAACCAAAGAATTGTTCTGCCCAAGCCAGTACATATTCTCAATACAAACATCAAAATACTGTCAAAATACTGATAGGAGTAGCTCCTAGAGGACTAATCACATTTGTCTCAACCATATGGAGGTAATACATCTGATCGGCACATATCAGAAATGGAGCTTTTAGGAAAAATTGAACAGGGGGATGCAGTAATGGTTGACCGGGGCTTCAACATTGGTGATCTTTTGCTGCAGCGAGGAGCAAAATTGTATATGCCATCTTTCACAATGAAAGCAGATAATGGAAAAGATAAGTTTAAATCAAAGTGAGATACTAAAAACAAGGAACATTGCATCACTAAGAATCCATGTAGAGCGGGCCATTGAAAGGATAAAAAACTTTAAAATCTTAATTAATAGAATTACATTTAATTTATGACCTCTTCTGTATCAAGTGTTGGTGATTGTTTCTGTTTTCTGTAATTTGCAGCCGCCACTCGTAGAATAGTAGTACTCGTCTCTGATTCAGTGATGCTCATCTCAAAAATTATTTCTTTATTTGTGTCCCTTTAGCACTAGTATTTCTTGATGGATATTGCTCGAATTTTTGTAAGCATAATGTTTTAGGATCACTTTGTTTCACCTGGTGAAACTCACTTAGACTTGGGAGGTTGATGTTGAGATGAGTTATGGAGGAAAGTTTTACTTGTAAGCTTAAGAAGTCTTTTCCCCTACTTCTGCAGAAATACTATTATGAGATATAGGTTATATTTGTGATGTCTCCAATCACACATTTCACTGTACAGTGTATGATGTGAACTTCACTGCATTGTATATAAGTAATATAACTTGAACTTTTTTCTATATTTGAACTTGAACCGTTTTCTTTAGGAATCATAAATAAAAAGAAAGTAAGTTATAATTACATTTATTACCTTTTTCACTTTCCACTGCATATAGCGGTTGCATGCAGAATGCTCACAGAGTCATCTGCATACATAATAATTAGTGAGAAAAAAACGAATGACTAAAACAAAAAAATAGAGGTGGAAAAGAATATGAAAAAAGATCTTCAAAGGCCATGAAGTTACTTATGACAACAACATAGAAAGCACTATTATTTTGTCATTTTCATATTTTGTATATGTTTATTCAGGTAGAGCTGGTAACCGTTTTCTTTTTCATAATGAAGATCACGATTTGGAGCCCATTCTCTCTTCATGACCAAATACATAAGGCAGTGCGCTGTAGATACATATGGGATATTGTTGAGATTTTCTTCCCAATTTGATAGTGTCCTGTTATCTGGGAACACGATTTCCTCTCCAGAAATCAAAATTGTTCTTCTTCTTATCTGAACATCTTCCTCATCTGAAGGCTGGACTACTTCAACAAGATGAGGTTAATCTAAGGCAGTCTGCACCATGGTAACCAGCTGGTGCTTAGCATAACCCGTACATGGTATACCTCTCGACTTCAGAAAGCACTTCGGTCGAGAAACAGTCCACTTCTCTGCATTGCTTCCCATTACGAGGTTGAGATTTGTGGATACGGGAGAAGACTTGAGAGAAGCAGCGGGAGAGGCTACCGCGTGTGGCTTGTTATTGTTTATTGGACTATCTTAGAATAATTATTAACATTTAATATGAATGAAGGAGCAAATATAGTCTTTGATTATTAGCTGGGAAATTTGTAGTTTAAGCCAATATTCCCTGTCTCTACCCACACCCCCCAAGCCCCCCAACAAGCTTGGTGGACTGTCTGGAATCGGGGGTTTTGGGGGGGGGGAGGCAGGCATGTATGAGTGATATATGGCCTTTGAAAAATCTAGGTAAATTTTCCCAATTCTAATCTAATTTACCCTAACCTAAAATCCTAACCGGGAGGGCTACGCCCCCCCCTGGACCTCCCCTGCTGACACTGTTGTAACCTAACCTAACCTATCCTATCCTATCCTATCCTATCTTATCCTAACCTGGACCCCCCCACTGACACTGTTGTAACCTAATTTAACCTAACCTATCCTATCCTAATCTGGACCCCCCTGCTGACACTGTTGTAACCTAACCTAACCTATCCTATCCTAATCTGGACCCCCCCCCGCTGACACTGTTGTAACCTAACCTAACCTATCCTATCCTATCCTATCCTATCCTATCCTATCCTATCCTAACCTAATCTGGACCCCTCCGCTGACACTGTTGTAACCTAACCTAACCTAACCTAATTATTGGTTGAATTGCAAATTTACCAAGTATAATTTCATAACTCACAATACCTTAACGAGAGCATGAAGTTCCTGGCTGTGGGTCATCCTCTACTCCTCTACTATTCCTCCAAGGAGCCACACAGTAGGGACACTGAACAGCTGCTGGTAGGATGCCGTGTTCCCTCAGAAACTCGTAACACAAATCGTTTTTCGAATGAAATTTTGCGATAATTCCCCAATAATCTAATTTGCAACCTTGACAAGTTATCTCAATAGTAGCCATGACAGAACTGAGCACAAAAATGTCTCCTCATCTGTCTTCCCACTTGTGCCCCGCCTACTATTAGATATAGCAAGTTCTCATTGGCGCAGCTGGTGCTGTTAACTGGTGGTGGCACGTCATTGGACAGAGGAAATATAGATACAATAAGAATCCTCTCCAGCAGGTACCCGCAAACCCCATCTATAAACAATTGATAGTCAGTGTTTGTTTATTTCCGTGTCAGGGAGCTCCCTGGACTTAGAAAAAACTTGACAGACGCAGCACATTCCCAGACGTATTGCAGCGTTATTATTAATTTCCGACAGGTAGTGTGCTCATTGAAAATGTTGTAAATAGTAAGGACAAGAAGCTGAGGGTGTCTACAACCATCTACTGTTTAATGGCATAAACTATAATAAAACCGCTGTTTGTTGTTTTATTATATTCAAATGCTAGAAACGACTAGTAAAATCAGCTTCGTTGATTGGAAAAGGGTAGAATAAAATTTGTCCCTTAGTGGAAATCATCAGTGAATGTATGCAATTTTTTTTCCATAACTGGGCCCCTATACAATACACGTAAAGAAAAAAACTGTTTTCAATATTGCATTACTTTGTTTTTTCTATCTAGTTGACCAACCTTTCGTGATCATATTATCTTAGTTGGTGAATCTGGCATCTTTTCTCAGAGTTTGTGGCCTCTCCTATTGACTTGAATCTCCAGCTGGGAAAACAGAAGAAGCAAAGCCCTTATGTCAAAGCTGCACTGAGATTCCGCAGGGAACATTCCACCTGTTCCCTGCGGACCTCTTGAGCCAGGGGAGAACGAGGAAGCACCAAGGGAGTGGGGCTTTCCCGCAAACTCCCAGATGTGTGCTCAACCTCAGTCTGCAGCGCGGAGAATTGAGACGAAAGTGCCGGCTGTTCCAAGAACTCCCTAACTCTCCAGATAGTGGCGCAAAGGAATGCAGCAGCGATGGGCCCAAGCTGATACGGGAGCCATCACCTTGGTAAAAACCTGAGGTGTGGAGGCAAGGCTGAAGCATAGAGCTTGAGACCTGCAAGACCGAGGGTGGATTGGCACCTGAAAGTATGCGTCTTTCAGGTCCAAGGAAATCATCCACTCCCCCTCTGTCATTGACTCTAGGACCGAGGACACTGTCTCCATTCGGAAGGGAGTTACCCACTGATGAAGGAAGGCTCATGTCACAAACTTGAGTCACAGCTGTGGCACCGGCGCTCCCCCCGACTTCCACTGTCAGGGCAGAACTAACCGGAGGTCCCCCCGACCTCCAAAGTCGGGGCAGAACCTGAGAGCCTAAACCCGCAAACTCGACTGACAAGGGATGGCCCAAACTATCAGCATGACTTTTGAGCACTCCTGGGTCTAACCCTGGCACCACGGGCGGTAAAGGCTAAACCACGGGCAATTTGGGAGACAAGTGCCCGTTGAGAGGAGTCCTGCTCTCTCTGCTCAACAGCCGCAGGCGTTTGGCCATCAAAAAGAAACTGGCTCATAGGAGAGGACATCAGCTGCCTTCTCTTTCTGTCACCGTAAGTCTTAGGCAGGCAACCCACCACGGTTTGCTGACGTAACAACAACATTCGCAGCTGAAGCATTTCTGAGGGCTGCATAATATCCAAATTTGCCTTAGCGAGCACATTCAAGCAGTTGAAAACCTGCTGTGAAGCCTCGGAGGACAACCCTGCGAAAGCACCCAAAACTTGATCAATCCAAGAAGTGATGTCTACAAGACCACTCAAAACTCCTTCTATTTGGGTAGCCAGATGCCACGGAATGGTCACCAAAAGATCCCTGTTTTGCATCAGGTGCCGCAGTTCTTTATCCAGAGGGGGAGGCCCCTCGAAGAACCCCTCTGGTGTAACCAACGATCTACCCGTAAGCCTCACCTCTTGGGCAAGGAAAGTTTAGCCGAAGCTGCATTGAGGTTCCGCAGGGAACATTCCAT
>JAXIVD010001631.1:0-2500 GCA_036785275.1 Cancer borealis
ATTATTGTTATCTTTTTTCATGCTTGACTGGCCGTTTTAGCTTTATTTTATTTTTCTTTTTTTGGCTTTTTAGCTTTATAGGAATTAGTGTGATTCTCTCTCTCTCTCTCTCTCTCTCTCTCTCTCTTTTTTTTTTTTTTTTTTTTTTGTGTGTGTATTTCTATTTCATTTTTTTGTTTATACTAATTATTGTTCAAGTGTTTGTATATATTCATTATCATTGTATGTGTCTTCTTTATTTTTCTATCTCTATCTCTATCTCTCTATCTCTCTCTCTCTTTCTTTTTCTGTCTGTTGTAAATAAACTATACCAACTCCTCTCTCTCTCTCTCTCTCTCTCTCTCTCTCTCTCTCTCTCTCTCTCTTCTCTCTCTCTCTCTCTCTCTCTCTCTCTCTCTCTCTCTCTCTCTCTCTCTCACTCTTCGCCATGTAAATATGCATATCACGCTACGTTTGTCACTCTTATCTCTTATCTGTCTGTTTATATCCACGAAAGAATTTTTTTTCTCTCACTTTCTCTCTTTCTCTCACTTTCTCTCTTTCTCTCACTTTCTCTCTTCTCTCTCTCTTTCTCTCTCTCTATTCTTTTGATTCTTCCTCCTACTTTATTTTTGTCTGAATCGTATCCATTTTTGTGTATTTTGCTTTTGATTGTTCCTCCTCCTCCTCCTCCTCCTCCTCCTCCTCCTCCTCCTCCTTCCTCCTCCTCCTCCTCCTCCTCCTCCTCCTCTTCTTCCCCATCCCCTCTCCTCATCCTCCTTCTCCTCGTCCTCAACCTAATCCAAAATAGTTCACTCTTCTGCATCTCCTTCCTCACCCTTCCATCCCTCCCCCTCCTCCTCCTCCTCCCCTCCTCTTCCAACTTCACTTTCATTCCTCCTCCTCCTCCTGCTCCTCCTCCTCCTCCTCCTCCTCCTCCTCCTCCTCCTCCTCCTCCTCCCTCCTCCTCCTCCTCCGCCTCCTCGTCCTCTTCTTAATCCAAAATATTTCACTCTACATCTATTTCCCTCCTCTTCCTCCTCTTCCTTCCCATCTTCCACCTCCTCCTCACCCTCCCCTTTCTCACCCTCACCTCCTCCTCCACCTCCTCCTCCTCCTCCTCCACCACCTCCACTTCTATTCCTCCCTCTCCTCACCCTCACCAACTCCTCACCCTCTCCTTTTCCACCGCCACCTCCTCCTCCGCTAACCGCCTCCCCTCTGCAGGTGGCGTGGATCAAGGCCGACACGAAGGCCATCTTAGCCATCCACAATCGCGTCATCACTCACAACAACCGCATGAACGTCATCCACTCGGATCACAAGACTTGGGAACTCAAGATTAAGAACGTGAAGCGTAATGACTCTGGGGAAATACATGTGTCAGATCAACACCGACCCCATGAAGCACCAGGTAGTACGTGTGTCTTGGTTTTTATTTACTACTACTACTACTGTTTGAGGGGGTTTGGGGGTTTGTTTGGGTGTTTGGGGTGTGTTTGGGGGGTTTTTCGGGTGTTTGGGATGGGGTTGGGGGGTTTAGTGTGTGTTAGGATGTGTTTGGGGGTGTTGGGGGTGTGTTTGGGATGTGTTTGGGGTGTTTTTGGGTGTGTTTTGGGGTGTTTGTTTGGGGGTTGGGGGGTGTTTGAGGAGTTTTTGGGGGGTTGGGGGTTGTGTTTGTGGTGTTTGGTGTGTGTTTGTGGTGTTTGGGGAGTGTTTTGTGGTGTGTGTTTGTGTGTCTGTGTGTTTCTTGTTTTGTTTGTTTGTTTTTCCTATTCTTTTCCTTAATTTGTTTGTTTGTGTGTTTGTCTGTCAGTATCCTAACCGGTCTATCTATTTGTCTATCTATCTGTTTGTCTGTCTGTCTCTCTGTCCTTTCATTAACCTTCCCCTCACTCCCCCTCATCCCTTCATCTCCTCTTTACCCTCCCTTACCTTCCCATCAATTACCTTTACCTCCATCAACTGCCCTTCATTTCCCCTCACTTCCCTCCCCTCATTCCCCTCACTAATATCAACTCCCCTTACTTCTCTTAATTCCCCATTCCCTACAATTTACTTCATCAACTCCCTCATTTCCCCCTTCATTTCCCTTCACTTTTCTCACTTTCCTTCTCTTTCTCTCACTTCCCCTCATTTTCCTCACTTCTCCCTTACTTCCCCTCACTTCTCTCTCTCACTTCCCTTCATTTCCTCTCATTTCCCCTCACTTCCCCCTTCAGTTCCTCTTTCTTCCCTCACTTCACCTCACTTCCCATTCCTTCCCTTTCCCACCCTCACTTCTTCCCCTCACTTCCCTCACTTCCCCTCATCACCGTCCCTCACTCTGCTCTCCCCTCACCCTCACACCCAGGTCGGTCATCTCAACGTGGTCATCCCGCCAGACATCATTGCCGAGGAGAGTTCAGGTGACGTGATGGTGTCTGAGGGGAACACTGTGAGGCTGGTGTGTAGTGCCCGCGGCTACCCTGACCCTCGTGTAGAGTGAGAGGGAAGACGGAAGGAAGATTGCACTCCGACC
>JAXIVD010001631.1:7500-79449 GCA_036785275.1 Cancer borealis
GTGAAGGGGAGATGCGCCCCCCTCCCTTCCTCCTTCTCCTTTTCCTCCTTCTCTTCTTCCTCCCCCTTCTCCTCTTCCTCCTTCTTTTCCTCCTTTTCCTCCTCGCGAACTAGTACACACACAGTTTCGCCCTCCTCCTCCTCCTCTCCTCCTCCTCTTCCTCCCTTCCTCCTCCTCCTCCTCCTCCTCTTCTTCCAAACCCTCACCGTTCCCTCTCCTCCCCTCCTTCCACCCCCCCGGAAAAAATGTAAGGGGGGGGCCACTAATCCTCCCAGACTTTGATTAATTAATTCCTGAACACATCGTCTGTTACGTATCAATGTATAAAGATAAAATATAATGTGCGTCCCGTGTGTGTGTGTGTGTGTGTGTGTGTGTGTGTGTGTGTGTGTGTGTGTGTGTGTTTTGTTTTGATTGTATACATATACTTACGAATAGGAATAGAGAAGCGAGAGAGAGAGAGAGAGAGAGAGAGAGAGAGAGAGAGAGAGAGAGAGAGAGAGAGAGAGAGAGAGAGAGAGGGAGAGAGAGAGAGAAAAAAAATAGTAATAATTTATAATAATGATAATGATAATAATAATGTTGGTTTGTTGAAGTGATGAAGTAATTATTTAAAGAAAAATATGGAAAAAGTATAATTATAATGAAGTGTAGACTAGTGTGTGTGTGTGTGTGTATGTTTTTCCATGACGTGATATGAGATGTACGTATATGCACATACAGTATATATGTATGTATGTGTGTGTGTGTGTGTGTGTATGGGAACACGTGTATGCTTATTCGTGTATGTATACCGTGTACGTGTATGTGCGTATTACTTGCTCCCTTTCACGGTTCCTTTCTGGCGTCTGTGTGTACACGTGTCCCATGTATGTATGTATGTACGTGTCTGTGTACGACTGGTTACTGTGGTCTTGTTGGTCTGCTAGCCTCCTCCTCCTCCTCCTCCTCCTCCCTAAAACACATATCAAGGTCACTGGCCACCTTTCCTCCCCTTTTCCTTCCCCTTCCCAATCCCCTTCCTCCTCCCCCTTCCTTTCCCTCCCCCCTCCTCCAGGCCAGCCCCCTCCCCCCAATGGATATATCTGTAACATATAACTTGTAAATATCAATTCCAATGTTGATATGGTCGTTAGTGCAGCTTCCTCACCCCCCTCAACCCCCTTTTCACACACACACCTCCTCCTCCTCCTCCTCCTCCTCCTCCTTCCTATCCTCTACTCCCCTCACGCACTCACTCACTTCCCTCCCCTTCCTCTCCTTCTCCTTTCCTTTCCTCTCCTCCTTTCCTCCTCCTCCCCCACACGACTCTTACGTGGTTAAATGTGCATATATATAAAAGAGATACATTTATATAACATACGTAGAGTGATGCTGTGACAATAAAAAGTATTAAGTTATAAACCCATTAGACTCATCACCGTGCCCTCCTGTTACACACACACACACACACACACACACACACACACACACACACACACACACACACACACACACACACACACACACACACACACACACACACACACACACACACACACACACACCTAAAATGTAGTGTAACTGGAAAGTATACTAACAAGAGAATGTTGAGGTAACCAGTAGAAGAGGGACAGTAGTAGTAGTAGTAGTAATAGCAGTAGTAGCAGCAGTATTCATAAGGAAGGTCGGTAAGTCACTGAATTATTACTATTACTATTTCTATTATTATTACTGAGCCACGAAACTCTGCCAACATTTCAGAGAGTAACAACTACTTCCATGCAGCTTAAACCAATGCAACACTAATGGTAGTTGTAACACTAAAATTAGCGCCCTGCAATATACTACACGTTGGCCAGGAGGGAGGGAGGGAGAGGAGAGAGAGAGAGAGAAGGAGGAAGATAGAGTGGGAGGAGAGGAAGGTACAGAATGGGAGAGAGACAGAGAGGAGAGAGGTATAGAGTGGGGGAAGAAGAGGAGGGTTAGAGAGAACAGCAGGAGGGAGGAGGGTAAGGAAGGAGGGGTGAAGCAGAGGCTATAATCACGTTAAGGGAGGAGGGAGATGGTGTGTTTGGATGCCTGTCAGTCATGCCTCCCCAGCCCCCCACCCCGTCCCCTTGTCCTGTCAGAGGAAGAGAAAGGAGAAAGCGTTAGGGTGTAGGAGTAGATGTAAGGCCGTGATATAGTGGTAGAGAGAGAGAGGAACAGAGACAGAGATAGAGTAATGTATAGTGTGCATATTATTTCATTCTTTCATATATATACGTACATACATACATATAAACTGGAAAGATAAAATACTAGAATACGTAAATATATATAGCTACACATGAATAAATAAAAGAGTATACATTTCCGCACCAACTTAATTGTTATTCAGCTACGTAGTTGTGTGGCCTCTCTCTCCTCTCTTTCCTCTTTCCTTTCTGGTGCTGTTTTGATATTCAGGGAAGAAACGTGGCTTTTTATGAACATTTTTACCCGGCTATGCATAAGCAGGAGACGCGGGAAGAAAACACGAGCGAAATGCGAAAGTCCGGGGATGGAAGAAATTGTGTGTGTGTGTGTGTGTGTGTGTGTGTGTGTCCGAGTTTTTAGGAGGCTGGCAGAGAGGTTGGTAAACAAATAATGACTTTTTAATGCAAGTTATTATGTTTTGTTTTGTTTTTTTGTCTCTTAATGCTGTGCGCGCCGCCTTCTGCCCTCCTGAGGTGTTGCGGCTAAGAAATATACACGAGTTTAAAAAAGATGATCCCCACATTACTTAAGTCCATTATTCAAGGTAAAAGAAAATCAACACCAACTTCTTCTTCTTCTTCTTCTTCTTCTTCTCGAGGCGTCAGAAAATATTTAAGATTAAGAAAAGAAGGAAACATGTTTTTTTTTCTTTTACGTGATGAAAACTAAATGTAAATAGAAGGCCAGTGCATCAGAAAGACTCCGTCGCCTACCTACTAGAGAGAGAGAAAGAGAGTGTGTGTGTGTGTGTGTGTGTGTGTGTGTGTGTGTGTGTGTGTGTGTGTGTGTGTGTGTGTATGTAAGATGGAAAGGAAATACTGCCGTGGTGAAAAAAATATAAGATGATTGACAGGTTATAAGGAGTAAGAATAATCCTTTGACTCAATGGAACCTCAGCAATTATGAAAGCACTCAGGAAATTGGAGATAGAAGAAATATATGTAAAGGTATTAGAAAACATCTACGAATGAAGGACTTTCACTCTAGAGCAACATAAGGCTAGCCAAAAATACTAATAAATAAATGTGTTAGACAATTGTTCACAGCAGTATCAGAGGAAGTTTTTAAGAGAAGGGGAAGAAACACAAATTAAGATCGATAAATACCTCACTAGATCTGCCGTCACACCAAAAGAAAGAGCGAGGCTGTTGTGGCCTTGATACACTGTCTGTCAGAAACACCCTAAAATCTATTGCAGTAACCCTTAAAGAGGCTACGAACAACAGCCTTAGGAGTAAAGTTAATGCGATTGAATATGTTATCTACTTACTATCATCATCATTACTCATCATTACTCATCACTTACATGACAAAGATACGCCACTGCCGGAGAATGATGTGTGTATGGTGTATATTATGGTGTTATATGGAGGTGTATGTGTTTATATAACGTACGCTGATGCCGCACCCCAATGACACCCAAGAGAATAGTGATAACATAAGGTAGCGGGAAGCGGTGGGATCTAAGAGTATATTATAGGCTTAACCTTTTGGGGTGAACACGGAATGAATAAAAACGGGAATATATAAATGAATGAATAGATATAGATGAATTGATAAATCAGGGAATGTGTAAATAAAATAATGAATACGTAACCTTTTGGGATAAACATGGAATGTATAAAAACGGGAATACACAAATGAATGAATAGATACAGATGAATAAATAAATGAGGGAATAAATAGATCAACTGATAAATACGTAAGTGGGATAAATAGATAAATAAATAAACAGAAGAATCAATTAAAATCTTCATAAACTCTCGCTAGTAGCAAATACATATATACAAAAAAAAAATAATGACGATATAAACAAAAGTCAAAGTTATGCTACATTAGAATTAAGTGTTCAAAGGTTACTCTTCTTAGGTGATACGCCGCCTGCATCGTGTGTACGGATCATTAAACAGGTAATGACACACGGTAATGAAAGGTAATTATGTGGCGCTACGACAGGGTAACTTAACGACAACTGACTGAAAAGAACAACACTAACGATCCTACACACACACACACACACACACACACACACACACACACACACACACACACACACACACACACACACACACACACACACACACACACACACACACACACACACACACACACACACACACACACACACACACACAACAGGTGAATGGGAAGACTTTACTATACAGGAATCATACCATACAACTATACAACTCGTGATATCTTGAAGGAAAAATATAAATCAATAATATAAACATCTCCACATCTGTTCCTCGCTTTGGTGCTAATAATCCAGGTACTGTTTATTCCCATAGAAACCAGGAAATTAGTTAGGGCTAGCTATTTAGACCCCACTTAAGTGTTTGATTAATTAATACAAGAAACTTAAGCCTTTGAAGAACTCAGGACACCATCAAAATAGGAGTCTTGAGGTATTGAATTTGACATGATAGGAGGGACATTCCTATATTACGTATTTGGTACACAGAGCAAACTTATCCACTGGCAACCCAATATCCTGATATGCATTTTCAGTCTGCTTTTTAATGCCAATACTAAGGAACTCTAAAATATTGCCATGAAAACTTATCTAATGGCACCGTCTCCCTTAACACCTTCCCTTAGCATACCACTGCGTTATAACTATTTGGAAAGCTACACAGGTTAACGGGTGGTTTGGAATGACAGTATAAGCATCAATAAATCAACACAATTTACTCTAGAACCAAGAAATATCATCAGTTCGTTTCGGTCTATATATAATGAAGGAACACTTCTTTATACTAAACTTACGTACCATCGCTTATTACAAGATATATAGTAGATTATAATATACTAGTTGTAATATAGACAAGAATGCATCGCGATCACTAGTAACTACTGCATGGTGTGGCTGTTACGCTGCCTTTAAAGTTCAATTCTGAGTACCAGGTGAGAATGTTACAAAACCTAAAGCCTGGAGCCAAGGTTACATCACACACACACACACACACACACACACACGAGCTGTCTCCATCCACACCATTGTTTCCACACCATTGTTTCAGCCTCACTCAACATAAAAAGAAAGAACGGCCCAGCTATAAGAATAATTGTCATTTATTACCTTTTTTCTTCACAGCTTTCTTCATAAGATCACATGTATACTTACAGAGTTCCATGAAAAATTAAATGTATAGCCTACTGTAGATTAAAGTTCGTCCACTGTTTCTTACAAGAAAAAAATCATACATCAAAGCCAGCCTCTCTATCTTTGACAGCACGAGAACAAGCAGAGTTAAACCAGGTCTTTTTAACTTTAGTATTAGAGAAAGTATGAGGAATATATAACTCCATGCCAGAGACAATCACTTCTGAGAAGAATCTTTTGACATGTAAGCAACAATCATCCCAAGGAAAATCAGAATAGTACTGCCTTAGGTCCTCCCACTTAGCAAAGTTGAAACGCCAGAAGCACATCCGCTTAGGCCGCACTAAAGCGATACAACAGGTAACGGATATTAGATTGTGATCGAAGGATGATGTAATGGTATGATGTAAATTGAACTGTCATCCATGTGTCCTTGAGGTGGAGGAGGCGGTGGTGAAGGTGGTTGTCGTCCCCCTGGCGGTGAGTCTTGCACTGAGCCACGTGGAGGAGCGAGGAGGTAGAGGTAAACAACAGCTGCTTCCCCATCATGACGTGAGTATCCATCATTTTATCCATTTTTCTCCCTTCCTCACTCATTCCCTCATACTTATAGATGTTATTAAAGCATAGTACATCTTCCTGATCCTACCTTAGCCTTTCCAGGTGTTAATGTTTGTCTGTATGCAATATAATGGTTAGTCTTCCTTCCTTCCTTCCTTGCTTTCCTTTTGACAGCTGGTATCGTAACTTTTTTTTCTTTTCTGTTTGAAGACTTATTAATTAGCACTCATGAGGGTTAGTATTGAAGGATTTTGTATGTGTAGGTGGTGTGGTGAAGGTGGTTGGGGAAGAAAAGTAAGCAGAGGCTGGTATGGATGTGTGTTAGGTGTGGCAGTATAGGTGTGGGTTCACCTGGTTGGCTACCCTGTTACAGTTAGACACACATCTCGAGGAAGATTTGCTAATAAAAAAAGGGGAGCCCACAATCTGCTGGCACGCCAGGCTCTCTTCTTTATATGTCAAGAAAGCAATAATTTCCAGAAAAGAGGCTGAGTTTTGTGCCATGTGCACAAGATACATAGCTAGGAAAATGACAGAGTAGGGTTTGAATTTCAGTTGACATACTCAAAGAGTGTTTGTCCCAGTTGGACATGAAGACATTTTTTGAAAGTTGTGATAGAGTCACAGCTAACAGCTTCATCAGACAAAGAGTTCCAGAGATCAATACATCTGATACTAAAAAATCTACGTCTACACTCAGTTGATGTGTGGGGCTTAGCCAGCTTGAATCTGTGACCCCTGGTGTGTGTTATTGGTGAGAGAGAAAAAAGATCTTTGGGTGTTAGTGATTATGAAAGATTTTCCAGCATTTTATGAGGTCAGCTCTGATTAATCTTCCTTGGACGGAATACAGGTTCAGATTTTGCAGACGATCGGCATAGCTAAGTTCTGACAGTCCTGAAATGTGCTTGGTCCATCTTCGCTGTGTAGATAGATTCTAGAAGTCTCAGATCACCTAAGTATCCTGTATTCCATACAGTGTAGCTGAACTCCAACAGTGGTCTGATGTGTGTTTTAAACAGGGTGATCAAAAAGTCTTTATCGCGACAGAGTGTAGATTTTAGTAGATTATTTGCCAGGCCTGCTGCTTTCTTCACAGTTATCGAGATGTGGGAGTGGAATTTCAGGGTGCTGTCAACTGTTATGCCTAAGTCCTTATGTGTAGGCTCGATGGAAAGGTCAATGTTGTCCATGTGATAGTGCTGAAGTGGGCCTATGTCGTTCCAGTCTGTTGAGCCTCTTTGGCAACGTAGCACTGCACACTTGTTAAGATTGAAGCGCAGACCCTAGGAGTCAGCGACTTTGTGCACCCTGTCAATGTCTCTGACAGGTGCTTGTGTCTACAGCCAAGGAAGAACAGGAGTCTCTGCGTAGTTTGAGATAGATTTTCATATCATCGGCAAAGAACTTGCATTTTGAGCGAATGTATGACGGCAGAAAGTTAATATACACCAGGAACAGCAGGAGGCCCAGAACTGAGCCCTGGGGTACTCCATTGAGGACATCTTTGGAGGAACTGGTGCAGCCTGAGACTGATACTTGCATGGTGCGCCCTAATAGGAATTCTGTGATCCATGACAACAGGGGACCGTGAACTCCCAGTAGTCTCAGTTTGTCAATGAGAAGGGCGTGATTGACAACATCAAAGGCTTTGCTGAAATCAAAGAGTACAACGTCAACTATATATCCGGCATCCAACCATGCAGTGACGTCATTATACACAAGTAGTAGCTGGTCATCTACACTTCTGCCTTGTCGGAATCCATACTGGTCATTTGAGAAAATACCGTTGGAATCTAGAAAGCTGTACAGTGATTCTGATATAAATAGTTCCAGTCTTGCAGCAGACAGATGTCAGACTAATTGGTCTGTAATTCAAAGGTGTATAGCGAGAACCTTTCTTGAATATGGGTATAATGGTGGATTTCTTCCATTCCTTTGGCAGTTTACTCATGGAAAGGGACTTTTGGAATATCAGAAACAGGGGAAGAGCAATAGCAGGGCAGGATTTCAGGAGGTTGGGGTGAATGCCACCTGGTCCCATGCTGGAGTTTGGGTCAAGTGCCTTGAGCTTATTTTTAACGGCCTGCAGAGTAATAGGGATACTGTCAAGGAAGCCATCAAAGGTTTGGTGTGGAGAGGGGGCATTGCTGGCTTGGCTAGAGTAAAGTGAGCAAAAGTGTCAGCCATCTGGGTACAGTCACTTGTTAGTTCACCACAGTCCATTCTTAATGGCCCAACAGAGGGTGTCCCAACTTTCTTACTCCTTATATACTGGTGAAAAGGTTTGGAGGAGCTCTTTAGTTTTTGGATCTGATTTTTCGTAATTAATCTGCTTGGAGGTAAAGAAGTTGCGAAATCTGTTGTTTATACTGTCGTAGTGTGCTAGAGCTTGTGTGGCGTGTGTATCTGTGTGTGTGTGTGTGTTGTGTGTATCTGTATGCGTGTTGTGTGTGTATTTTAGTAGGATTGGGTTATGCTCGTTGTGTCTCGTCTTTTGATATTATTTTATCCTTTTATTTTTATTTTATTTTTTTTACTTACTAGTTTTGGGTTTATATACGTGACTTTTTGGTAAGTTTTCAGTGTTGCACCCAAGCTTTATAATATGCTCTAACAGTGGTCAAATAGCATAAGGGTCAAGTTATACTCTAGAGGACATTTAAACTATGATATTATTATTATTACATTATTATCTGAGTCTTCAATTGTCACTGTGCCTGAGAGAAGTGTATGTAAGCTTCTTGACATCTGATAAGCCTTGATATAATGTTTAGAAAGGAGATTAATGAACAGTTTAAACATTCCTGATTACTTTATATATTTTGAAGAGCCATTAGATGTGTTGTTATTAGATGGTAACCTATTTATTTTAGCTGTTTGTTTAGTTATTTATGAAATCTTAATGTGTCTGCTTTCATTATTCATTGATATACATTTTTTTGTGTCATCTTTCGTAGTATTAGGAGTCGTACAAGCTGCTAATGTTATGACTGTTATTCTGTTTGCAGATCTAAAGTGACCTTCAAGATCACCCTCACCTCTGACCCCAAGCTGCCCTACAAAGTGTGAGTGTTACCTTGCCTTGTGGTGATGGTGGTGGTAGTGGTGGAAGGAAGGAGAGAGGACTGATGGGAGAAAAAAATCAGTATGTAATCAGTACAGTATGTAATCTGATGTTTGTTTCCCCGACAAACAACTTATTTTTCCCCCACACTAAACTACCATATTTTTCCATGTAATAGTATAAGATATTTTTTTCCCACCAGTCTTAAGTTATAAAATGAGGAGTCATTTTAATATACAAAGTTATTACACATAGCATGGCTAAGTTGGCAGTCTAAAATATTACCTACTAGCAAGGTTAACCTCAAGAGGAAAGAGGAATTTGAACCTTTACTATGCTGGAAGGTGATCACTTTCCTTCCTACAAGTGTTGTCCTTATCACACCTGACTAAAAATTATGTTGGGTTAAGCTGGGAGATGGGGAGATCTATTGTGAGGTATGCTAGGTTAGGTTAGGTTGCCCCAGTTGACCTAGCAGTGGGTAGGTAGTTAGGTTGTTAGTGAATGTTTTTTCTGGTATGCCGTTTCACCTCTCTCTCTCTCTCTCTCTCTCTCTCTCTCTCTCTCTCTCTCTCTCTCTCTCTCTCTCTCTCTCTCTCTCTCTCTCTCTCTCTCTCTCTCTCTCTCTCTCTTTTTCGGTGTATCGTGACCATTTGATCACCTCAGATATGGGTAAACGTGTGTGTGTGTGTGTGTGTGTGTGTTGGGAGCCTTGCAATGGTTTGGGTAGTGGATGGTAGTGGTTGCAGGATGGTAATGGTTGGTGAGCTGGTGCGGAAAAGGTTTATTTGATTTTAATATGATAATGTAAATAATTACCGTAGAAAAGAATCACCCCAAAGCTTCAATTGAGTGTGTTGGTGAAAATCTTGATGGAGTTATGTACGTACAGAGTTATAACGACATGATTGACATTGTGAACCTAACTGGGCTGTGACTTTTCCATATTAATAAGGATTGGTGTCACAAGTTGAAATGTCTCAAAGTACTGAGTTTGAGAAAGGAATTACTGCTGAGGAGGAGGAGGAAACAAGTAAACTTTCCTTTGTAGAAAAAAGGCCAAGCATGGTCTAGAAAGCCTATGGTGTGATGCGTGATACTGTTTCCTGCATTGTGATGAGAGGTTCAAAGACTTGCAGTGGCTATCAAGTGTGTGGAGTGAGTGCACCAACCAATGTGGGAACAAGCACTAAGACAGCCTCCCTCCCTCCCTCTTCCACCAGGTGAGACCCGCTGAGACCCAAGTCATCTCTGGGAAGGGCCGAGGATTCTTGCCGGCCAATTGAAGAGTGTTGTGAGAGCCATGCCAGCAAGGTGACCACCACACGCAGGCCATTGTTATGCTGTGCCTTATGAGCGAGGTTGTCCAACAAGCCTTGAGTTTGGCCAGCAATTGTGACTCTGGACAAGATTAGTGGTGGGACACAAATTAGCCTGAACACAGTAACCGTTCCAGTACTGTGGGGAAGATGGGACACAATCCCCTCCCTAGTGACCTTGCTTGTCAACGCTGGAAGAAGGTGATGGAGGACATTGTATACTTCCTGTACAAGTTGTTGCCTGCAGCGTCTAGGCACGGCAAGTGGACCAAGAAAGCAGTGGACCGTGCTGTAACTTGGGGTTACCGCTGTGAGAGGGGCGTGGCTCGCTGCAGGCGCGGCGGCACCATGCGAGGGGACATCAACACCATGGCCAGACAGAACCAGCACATAGGGAGTTTCCGTGACCTGCTCAGTGCTCGCCGTCTGCTGCTGAAACGCCTGCTGCAGAACCACCTGCTGGAGGAGGATGTGAGGGAGCATGTTCAGCAAGTGTTCCACAATATCCTTGGGCCGAAGCAAGCCTCCAATGCTGAATCAGCAGCACGGCAGCAGCAGCAGCATGCCTCCACCCTTCTGAAGATGCTGACAAAGACGCAGCATGATGATGTCCACACCAGGCTGAGAGCAAGGCTCATGCTGGAGGCCAAGGAGGGTCAGCCTGAGTATGTGAGGAAATGCCTGTCCAAGGTAGCACACTCACGGCTCATACTGCAGAACACCATTGTGGCGTCCATGATGGAGGGAGAGGGCTCGGTGGTGCAGGTTGGGCCGGCGGTGGCCCAGTGGGTGCAGGATGTGTTGGCCTCACGTGTACACAGGTATCACAGGCAGGTGTTGCAGTGCCTCTGTTCCCTCCCACCACACCTGTTGTCCAAGTCTCTGACAACACACACACACCTCCTCATGACACTCCTACAATGTCTCCACAGAGAAGCACGCAACCTGCAGCCAAGTTATGATGGCGATGGCTGCCATTGGCTGCCTCGTGGACCTTCAATACTCACCTGGGAGGACCTGGTGAACACGTACACTACTCTTGTCTCCCACCCAAGCCTAGCCACTCACGTCCAGGAGGCAGTGGAAGGGTGGAGCATGTTGGAAGGTGGAGCAGTGTGGGGGGAGGTGGTGAGGCAGGCCAAAGCCACCTGCATGTCAACACCATCTAACACCACTCACTCATACGCACAGAGGGAACAGAACCAACATGTGTGAGACTGTGTGTTTGGACTTAGTGTCTGTGATTCCCTAGTGTACAATGTTAAGTGTGCATCAGGGCATCAAGGCATCTGTGCATTCATTGTATTCCTTGGGTGGTTGTGTTAACAGGACCCTTCACCATCATTAAGGTGACTGGCTCAACACACTACAATGGTGCATCACTATTATAAGGAAAGTCATAAAGGGATGCCATAAGTATAGGTTTGTATTAAGGAAATATTTCATTTGTAATTCTATGGTCGGACAGCCTACAATTTTTTTTTATTCATTTTGTTTTCCTTCATCTTCTTCCTCTTCCTGTTCTTGTTTTCACCCTTGATTTGCGTGAAGGAACAGGTGTCCTTCCTGGTTATTGGCTGCTCATCCAAGGAATCAGAATGGCTGTGTCCAGAATAATTTACCAATCAAAATATTGAAGCCAAAAAGTGGTATTGATGCCATTAATTTGATCTGTATTTGCTCTGTAGGACAACTAGCAATCAACATGAGTGGCTGACAGGTATTCAAGTGGGTTCCTTTCCTGTATTTTTGATGATGATGATGAGGTGTGTCTTGATTGCATGTCCTCTGCTGATCAAGTATTGTTTTGTGTCTAGGAGCCTCGCATACACACCTATATGGAGTAGTAATGTTTGAATATTGTTTTAATGTGTGTTCTTGTGATAGAAAGGAATGGAAGGAAGAGTGAGAAGCCAGTGATTGTATGTGACAGCTCATCAAGGTTTTTATTGTTGCTGTAACCTCATACTTTATATAGAACCCTTGGAGGGGATATTATATACATATTTTACTTATAACTACTTGCCAGCACTCTTGTTATCATTATTTTCTTCTTATGCCAGTTATCACAATACAACTACTAGATAATGGTCATTGTTTTTAAGATCTGTCATCATAGTAATCACATTCTAACTTCATTTTTATGTTCGCCAAATTATTTTCCACAATCTTCACGAGCAGCTCCTTGATCACTTCCCCAACACACTACTACACACCCCCAACACACTGTACACACACCTCCAACACACTACTACACACCCCCAACACACTGTACACACCCCCAACACACTGTACACTCCCCCAACACACTACTACAGACCCCCAACACACTGTACACCCCCCCAACACACTGTACACTCCCCCAACACACTACTACAGACCCCCAACACACTGTACACACCCCCAACACACTACTACACACCCCCAACACACTGTACACACACCTCCAACACACTACTACACACCCCCAACACACTGTACACACCCCCAACACACTGTACACACCCCCAACACACTGTACACTCCCCCAACACACTACTACAGACCCCCAACACACTGTACACACCCCCAACACACTACTACACCCCCCCAACACACTGTACACACCCCCAACACACTGTACACACCCCCAACACACTGTACACACCCCCAACACACTACTACACTCCCCCAACACACTACTACACCCCCCCAACACACTGTGCACACCCCCAACACACTGTACACACCCCCAACACACTGTACACACCCCCAACACACTACTACACTCCACCAACACACTACTACACACCCCCAACACACTGTACACACCCCCAACACACTACTACACACCCCCAACACACTACTACACACCCCCAACACACTGTACACACCCCCAACACACTGTACACACCCCAACACACTGTACACACACCCCCAACACACTACTACACACCCCCAACACACTACTACACACCCCCAACACACTGTACACACCCCCAACACACTACTACACCCCCCCAACACACTGTACACACCTCCAACACACTACTACACCCCCCAACACACTGTACACACCCCAACACACTGTACACACCCCCAACACACTGTAAACACACCCCCAACACACTACTACACACCCCCAACACACTGTACACACCCCCAACACTACTACACACCCCCAACACACTGTACACACCCCCAACACACTGTACACACCCCCAACACACTGTACACCCCCCCAACACACAGTACACACCCACAACACACTGTACACACACCCCCAACACACTACTACACCCCCCCAACACACTGTACACACCCCCAACACACTGTACACACCCCCAACACACTGTACACACCCCCAACACACTGTACACACCCCCAACACACTACTACACACCTCCAACACACTACTACACACCCCCAACACTGTACACACCCCCAACACACTGTACACACCCCCAACACACTGTACACACCCCCAGCACACTGTACACACCCCCAACACACTGTACACACCCCCAACACACTGTACACACCCCCAACACACTACTACACACCCCCAACACACTGTACACCCCCCCAACACACTGTACACCCCCCCAACACACTGTACACACACCCCCAACACACTACTACATACCCCCAACACACTGTACACACCCCCAACACACTGTACACACCCCCAACACACTGTACACACCCCCAACACACTACTACACCCCCCCCAACACACTGTACACCCCCCCAACACACTGTACACACCCCCAACACACTGTACACACCCCCAACACACTACTACACACCCCCAACACACTGTACACACCCCCAACACACTGTACACACACCTCCAACACACTACTACACCCCCCCAACACACTGTACACACCCCAACACACTGTACGCACTCCTAACACACTGTACACACACCCAACACACTGTACACACCCCAACACACTGTACGCACTCCTAACACACTGTACACACCCCCAACACACTGTACACACACCCCCAACACACTACTACACCCCCCCCAACACACTGTACACACCCCCAACACACTGTACACACCCCCAACACACTGTACACACCCCCAACACACTACTACACACCCCCAACACACTGTACACACCCCCAACACACTGTACACACACCCCCAACACACTACTACACATCCCCAACACACTGTACACACCCCCAACACACTGTACACACCCCCAACACACTGTACACACCGCCAACACACTACTACACACCTAACACACTGTACACACCCCAACACACTACACGCACTCCTAACACACTACTACACACCCCCAACACACTACTACACACCCCCAACACACTGTACACACCCCAATACACTGTACACACCCCCAACACACTGTACACACCCCCAACACACTACTACACACCCCAACACACTGTACACACACCCAACACACTACTACACACCTAACACACTGTACACACCCCAACACACTGTACGCACTCCTAACACACTACTACACACCCCCAACATAGTCTCATTACCTCTACACTCCCTCCCTTCCCCACTGGCATAGAAAATGTTATTCCTTTATACCAAGTGATGGTATTGGTTTGTGTTTTTATTGAGCTGCAGTGTAGGTGAGGGAAGGAAGCTGTAACATGTGTGAAAGTGGAAGTATGGAATCAGGTTATCATTTTTCTGTTCCTGGGTCGGTCTTGCTGGCATTTCTTTTGACTGTATTTTATTATGTTGTAGATTTTTTTACATATAATTTCTTTGCCTCCTCTCTTAGGTTAGTTTGAGTTGAGTAAGGATAGTTTAGTTTTACGGAAGCGATTGATTTTTATTTCAACTGTAAATACATATAAATCCATCTTGGTCTTGTATGTATAGGATGGTGAGTTAATTTTGTTAGTGTGTTATTCCCGGTGCAGGACAGACCACCTCCCTCCGGCCTGTCCTTGGTTCTCTACACATATCACAACACACAGTAAAGAATCACGTCATGTGTGTTCGTCCTGATGTGTATGTGTTGTCATTGTGTATTACTGCCTCTCACTAACACATATTTTATTTGCTACATGTGTTTAAGGTGCAAAGGGTGAGTGTTTGGAGTTTAATTCGGCTTTTCAAACAAACAAGGAAAATGTATATGTTCAGATTTAGGTTGGTGTTTAAGTCATGTCTGTTATCCGTTGATCCTCTAAACATTGTACTCATTCATCAGGTGTGTTGACCTTCATTGTACCGCAGACAACTTATGGAGAGAAATATTTTGTAACTAGGGAAGGTAAACTGTAGAAACTCGGATGTCACAGTGGCCTTGTGTCCTGGCGTAATGGATTAATTTCCACCACAGGCTCAGAGGGTAATGTGACGGGAGATGAGCGGCCGCAGCTACAGCTTATGCCAACACTTTACTTTTATCTCTCAAACCTTTATTGTGTTGATATTTGAAACTTTTATGCAGCTTGAACCAATGATGTTTTAAAATGTAAATAAGTATGGATTTATATGAATTAGTTATTTAGTTTGACATTCCAGAGAACAATAAAGATATTTTCAGTTTGTCTTAGTATTACTCCAGTCGATGAGTTTTTTTTATGAAGGTCTACATTGTAAATATATAGAAGATTATAGTGAACAAAATTATTGAGGAACATGAAGTATTTTGAATAAGAATGGTTGTGTGGATGAGATTGTCCAAGATTAATAATTGAGAAAATATAAGTCAAGGAGGAAAATGTTCATTGCATTTATGGATGAGGAGAAAACATATTGACTGGATTGATTAGAATAGTGTGTGTTTCAAGTGGCCGAGGTAAGCTAGCTTTTGGTGTTGGTTCCTGGTGTGTAAATAACCACCGGCCTCGTCCCCACTGTGTTACTGATCCACCGCACAGTGTGGCTGGAGACCAGTCTTGTAAGAAGGATGCATGTGTGTGTGTGTGTATGTATATATATAATACATATAGTAGTAAATTAAAGGGAAAAGTGAGTGATAGTTTCAGGATACATTGGTGAGTAATATAGTATTGTGTGATGCCACTTTGGTTCTTCAGTATATTTATGTTTGGAATTATAGGAAAAGTGAAAGCAAAATTGCCAGGAAGTAGCAGGTCATACTGCCCACCTAAAGAATGAAATACATAAACATATTTTATGTCAGTTCACTACACAGTTATTTTGAATGCTACAGCCTCTCCCCTCTCCCTCCTTTTTGTGTTGAATGCAGTGTCCTTCTCTTTCCCTGTGCGTGTATTGAATGCTATAACCTTTCCCTTCCTGTGTTGCAGACTCAATGTGCCTGAGAACACGCCCTTCACCGCCGTGCTCAAGTTTGCTGCCGAGGAGTTCAAAGTTCCACCTGCAACCTCCGCCATCATCACTGATGACGGCATTGGCATCAACCCAAGCCAGACTGCCGGTACGATGACACACACAGTTTTGATTTGAATGTCTTGTTTAAATTCTGTATTCCAGCATTCAACACACCACCATCACCATCTTCTTCAACCTCATGACATTATCATCACCTTTGAAATGATATGTAAGATTAGGAAACCATTTCATTAAACTATGTGAAGATTATACTCATCATGAAGGAGACTGAAAATTAATTACACTTCATACAATGCAGAATGTTTCTTTTCATGCCAAGAAGCCATGTGTTGTTGACCTCCTTCCCCCCCCTCACACTGATGCCCTTGTGTCCTGCAGGGAATGTGTTCCTGAAGCACGGCTCGGAGCTGCGTTTGATTCCCCGTGACCGTGTTGGGGCGGCACAGGAATAGTGACAGGATAGGACGGGGCTCAAGTGTTGCAAGGCTGCTGCTGGTGCCCCCGCGTCCTCCCTTTCTTTCTCTTCTGTTGCATTTGAAAAGGTGAAAAAAAGATATTACTGTACTTCATACATTTTGCAATATTCAATATTTGTTTATTTATACATAAATTTTTCTTACACTCCTTTTTGAGTACAGTTGTACATATTCATAGAAAGTAATGTATTTGTTATCAGCATTAAAAGATTTATTTGATTCCAAAACATCTCGAACACCAATCCATTGTTAGCTTTAGTAAGATGGTGATTGGAAGTGGTAGTTGAAGTGCAATGCATTGGTGTGTGGCGGCGGTGCAAAGGTTGTAGAAGGGTGACAGTGAGTGCAGGTGTCACCTTGATGGGGTGAGCAGGGAGCCTGGGGAGCCACTCATCAACACTCCCCCGGGGGGCTGGTAGGCACCTTCGAGGGTTGGCCGGGGCTGCATTCCAAGGTCACTTGTTTTGTTTAAGAGGTGTTGTTAGATTGATGTGACTCATGTTTGTGTTTGTGACTCCCATTTGGACCGTAACACTTCTTTTCTTTCCTCTGATGCTCTTCTTTTTATCCTCCTCACTTTATTCTGTTCTCTGTATATCTTAGTTTCTGCCGCTCCTCCTCCTTTCCCTTTTTTGTTTGATTGCTTCTGTCTTTTCTTTTCTTGCTCTGATTTCATCATGAAAGTGTTATGATATAGGTCATCTTTTGTAATTGTTATTAATTATCAGTGCAGCTGTCAATAAAGTATTTTGAATATTATAAGATGTTTGGGAAGTTCTGAACATAGAAAGTATCATCAGCTACACTCGACCCTTGATTAAATGGACTAAATGGAAAATCTAGTTGTCAATTACTTGAAAGTCCTTTGCTTGGTATTCAGTGGTGGTCTCAGGAGACTGGGTTCACAAAGACATAGATGGCAACCATTCTCACATCACTTTGTACTCTCAAAATGTCTCGCATCGCTCCTGATCCCCATCCACTGTCTGTGTGTGGAAAGTCAGCGTGGCAAAGTGTGCAAGTGTTCAGGGATTTATCTGCGCAGGGCATGGCAAAACATACACATTGTGTGGTACAACAGCCCACCATGACAAGGTGTCAGTGTCATGTGGTGGTTTTAGTCCTTGCCACTCTTGCCAAGATCTTGGACCAACATGTCTCGGACCCATCCAAGGAACGTGATGATTTATGAATTATTTAAATATTCTACATTACGTTAAGGTGAACACACTTCAATCTTGGGGACAACTTAGCTGAGCAAAATAGTAAAGTAAAAGAAATAAGCACAAACACAGCCAGATGGTAAACAGTGACTGGCACTACATACTCGATTTGGCAGGAACTTCTCACCACCCGGCACCCGCACCACTCACCCACCCACCTAGCGGACACATTATTCAACCAGTGGACTACAAGTAGTTCTGTTTGATAGCGATGCCATCCGTTAAATTAAGGGTTAAGTGTATATTATTACATTTATCTAGGTGACATAACTCAAGAATACCAAACACCCCACGGAGCCTCAGGTTTAGTTACTTAACACCACTAGTACTCATGAAACCAGACTGTCTCCTCTTTAAACCAAGCTGCCTTGCCTTACACAGTCTGATATCATCACTGTAATAACTATAATCATACTGAATGTGTATTCAATTTCAGAAACAGAACCTTTCTGCTCACACATTATGCACCATTGCATAGTGTTTTAATAATACAGTAGTTTACTTTTTTTTAGATACGCAAATTTTAAACTACATCCTAAATTTAACAAATTTGTGAAATTTTAAGTAACATACTCAACCATGAGCAGATTGTTCTCATTGTTTTATCAATTTGTTTTTTGAAAATGTATTTGAATAATTTGAAAATTCACATACGTGCGCACTCTTAATGCATCACTTGCATATTTTTAACAATGGACCTCAGAGGGAACTGATACTTGCTTTACTACCAATATCTAAAATGTTTGATCTTATTAGGTTGGACGCATTTCAAAATTCAATACATCCCATTCTTTTGGGACAATTGTAATGATAGACATTTAAATGAAAATACGTATATTACTAAAATATTTTATTTGGTATACATATACATGTGATATATAAAAAAAAATTTAAGTTTTTAATTGTATATACAAACAGTATGAACCTCACATTGCTGAGACATAAAAATAGTTTTACTAGTGAGTAGTGATTGGTGGGCATGAAGAGCCAACACTCACAGGTGTTCTCCGGCAAACACTCAGTTTTGTAGTCAAGTCAAACATTGTCACCTTGTTTGAAGTAGAAAATCTTGTTTTTCTCCTCAGCTGTGTAGCCAACATGTTATACAAGAACAAAGGAAGAGATCATTATTGGTTTTGTTCAATGAAACCTCAAAAAAAGACAGTGATGCCCTGCCCTCAGCACACCTTGGATGCATCTGTACATTCAGTGTACAATGATGACATCATGACGGGAGGACGCATCAGGTGTCTGCCTTTTTAAATGCCACACCGTACGGCCAGTGACTATCAACTAACTCTCCATCTATGTCTCACACAAGTTTAGAAGAAGCAGGTGGCCAGCATGAAGTTGTTGTTGTGCCAACCTTTATGTAACAACCCATTTGTGTGACAAGGATATCAAGCTGAGTGGAAGAGAAGATGGTGTACTTAAAGTTATGAAAAATGCTTCTTCAATATACTGGATTAACAAGGTTAGGAAGGAAGGAAATGGTATCAGTGTAGTGTTGTTATTAGAAGTAATGTAATTAGTAAAGTTGAAAGCATACAATGATACTTTACTGTGAATGCAACAGATAACATAGTGTAAAAGTGATCATACATGAGTAGTATTGTATTGGTGGGGAAAGTTAGTGTGGTCAAGGAATGAAAGTATTTGTTATAGTATTTGCAACAGCATATAATTAGGATGCTACCGTAAAATATAATTAAACAAGAAATCATCAGATATACAGAGTGGTTCAATAAATGTTACTAATTCTAAATTATCGCCATTCCCAGTAAAAACAACTCTCTTTTTTCAGGTGAGTTATAGTTGGAGCTTCAAATTTTCATCTACCACCATCAATGGATCCAGAAACGATACTGAGTGCAGGAAAGTCAAGATTGTTAATGCTACTTTTGTGACGAAATCAATAGTCGTCATTCAACAATTTATTGGAGACTTTCCTTGAAGAAATGCTCGTAGTAGACTCACAGTGAAGTGTCTCATGGACTAAATCAGGGAAACAATTTGATAAACTAACCGTCAAATGACCATACACTAAAAAAATTATTAATGTTACCTTACAAATGGGTTAACATCGTCAGTCTCTGGAAAATCAATAGATAAGTGACAAGATGGGAGGTGATTAAATAATCCATCCGAGCTAGGTCACAATACACCATATAGTTCTGATAGTTAACAAGAGTGTCACCTCTCTCACCAAGTAGCTGCTGTAAGCCACGATCGAATTCACAATCCTCAGATCACAAGCTATGTGTGGTTAGGGAGAATGTTAATGGAGGGAAGGAGGCATCACAGATTATAGATAGATAAATGCAAAAATAGTTTTGTCCTAAATATCAAAGCTAGTATAAATCACAATTAGTTGGGTGAGGAGGAAGGATGTAGAGAGGGAATTAGGTCATGTAGGACACATACTTTACTTGCAGACGACTGCTCCACTCCCTCAGCTTAAACTTAACCCTTCAGACACCCAAAATACAGAACAACTTGTGTTCCGTATTGGTTCAAAATGGAACAACGGGGGACTGACTGTTGTTTTCAGTTAACTAAATTATTTTTATCCCCAACACTTCCCATGTCCCTGAATTTACCCTCAGACAAGACATTGGACTGTGAATCTCCTACGAGCTTTTCTTCCTGGAGAGTCATTCATAAATTGACATTGAGTGAGAACTATTGATTATGTTGCACCATCGTCCTCAACAATCATGACTCTCCTGCACTTCATAACAAGTTTTAGGATTCATTGATGCTGGTGAATCAAAAATATTCCAACTATACTTCACCTTTAGAAAGAGACTACTATTAATTTTCTTGGGAATGGCAACAATTTAGAACTGGTAAACTTTTGTGGAACTCCCTTTACATGATGAATGGTAATCTCCGCCCATACAACCAATAAAATACATCTATAAATACATCCATACAATAATAATAATAATAATGCATACTTCGCCACACGAGAAACAAAATCTCTCTCTCTCTCTCTCTCTCTCTCTCTCTCTCTCTCTCTCTCTCTCTCTCTCTCTCTCTCTCTCTCTCTCTCTCTCTCTCTCTCTCTCTCTCTCTCTCTCTCTCTCTCTCTCTCTCTCTCTCTCTCTCTCTCCTAGACACTGACTCACTAACACCACACACACACACAAAACATGATAACTTAATTCTATCAACTTCCTCATCACAACCTGGATTCTATTTCTCATCAGCATCAATAAATATCACGGAAACTCTCCCTTCATCTACACCAATACAATACAAAAGCAATCACTCACATGCCTGTCAACACTTACATTCTAACCTAAAGTAACCTAACCTAACCTAAACTAAACAACCCTACAGTCCAACCTGGTTACATACATCTGGGTCCTCAGCAAAGGCACGAGACAAAGTACCGAGGCTCAGTTATCTGGTTTGTGTGGAAGGAATAGCAAGTGGAGTACTTGCCTTGCCTTACCCTGCCTTGCCTTGCCTTGCCTTGCCTTGCCTTGCCTTGCCTTGCCTTGCCTTGCCTTGCCTTGCCTTGCCTTGCCTTGCCTTGCCTTGCCTTACCACCCAATCATCACTTTCTCTGCTTTTGTATTCTAACCACATAAAAAGTCATTGTATACTAATGATGAGGAGCTATAAGTTTATCAGCTCCCTACACCATGATCTTATGTATAAATGTGTACCTTTTATCTCCATACAACCCTATAAATTATACTTGCACATTAAACTACCGGAACATATAAGTAGTAGTATTTAATTTTTTTAAGTAGGAGTGTTTTGAAAATCACTTACTGTGTGGCTTGGAATGAAACAGTAAATGAATGGTTAAAATCAGCCCAAAGAGAGAGAGAAAGATAAAAATTTTGCGCACACACGCTGCACACGCACACACACTCACACCACCTTGATCTCGCCATTGCAATGTGAGCAGCAGTTAACGGTGAGGTGTTCATAGCGTGTGTTTGGGTGGAAGCGGTGGAGGAGGGCGGAGCGGCCGGGACACACTGTACTGCACTCCCCCCTTCCACTACCATCACTGCCTCCACCAACACTACCACCTCCACCTCCACAAGTACCAGCACCAGCAGACTCTCGCAGACCCTCCAGCTGATTTACCAACTGCAGAGAGAGAGAGAGAGAGAGATTAATATGCATCTTATATGGGACACATACACACACACACACACACACACAGACACACACACACACACACACACACAGACACACACACACACACACACACACAGAGAAGAGTCACAAGGAAATATCGAATGGACAAACACAAATAGAAACTCACAAAACAACGACGACAAAAATAAAAAACAGGGAACAAGAACACAAAAGACAACAACAGTAAAAAAAATAATAATAATAATTAAATAAATTAAAAAAATAGACAAACATTGAAAACAGAAAACACATATGAGAGATCCAAAGCACCTTTCCTAGAGGCACACCTGTGTAGCAATCTTCTGTCCTGGAGTGAAGGTTTCCAGACCAGCGGTGGGAAGGCTGCATCCAACCGAGCGTCCTAACTCCCCAAGCAGACGGTCCCTCACAGTCTCGGCCATCACATCCCCTTCCACGGCCAAGGTCACCAGGTCAGCCGACGGGAGAGGGGGTAGCCCGCCACTCTGAGCTGCCATGGGGTCAAAGGCTTCCCGTAGCTGTTTGTTCATCCTGTAAGTGTATGTGTGTTTAGGTGATGAAGACAGGAAAGTGAGAGGAAGGGAAAGTAAAGGAGTTAGTAGTAGATGTAAGAATTAGAGGAGGAGGAATGAGAGAGACCAGGAAGGTGAAGGAAGAACAGAGACCATAAATGGGAGTAAAGGAGTAAGAATGTAATAAACAGGAGGAGGAGGAAACTTATATAAAGGAAGATGGATATGTGATTAATTTCGTGACTAGTGATTGATGATCCCCCCTAGTCAAGAGGGGCACAATGCCAAAATTTATCATGCCCACAAAAAGGTGCAGTACTTAGAGTAACAACTTAGGCTAGAGAGACCATAGTGTACTAGTGAGTGAGGGTCTCCACCACCCTCCCCTCTCCTAGACAACACCCCGGCAGCAGCATTCCATACTGTTACAATAGTATAAGACTAGCCAAGTAACTCAAGTTGACCTCATAGAAGAGTATCCTGGTGATTCATCTGATATTCCTCCAATGAAGAACACATGGACAGTAATGAAAGCCATGACACCACCACACTCTCTAAGCTGGAAGCACAGATGTACCGCCAATAAATCCTACACTATGAAACTTCGATTTTTGTCTCATTTTAATGAAAGATTTAAAAATTCTGTTATAGATATATTGAAAATAATATATAAAGACTTTTTTTAGTTGCATATTAATTTAGTGTGAGTATTCAGTCCTAATAAGACCCATAGTGAGTTAGTCTTCTTTTCATACCTTACTTCCTCTTTTTTTTTGCCTCCTCCTCCTCAATCCTTCCCTTTATTCATATATTAGTTTACCCACTTCCTCCTCCCTCCCTTCATTCACTGTAATTCTTTGACAATACAACTAAGCTAAATTACTACCCAAAATTATCCATAAGATTCTACACAAAATTAAATACTCACGACCTGACCTAACCTAACCAGAGTACAGTATTAAAAAAAAAAAAAAAACGGTGTAAGGAAATTAAACAATGACCTTCACCACATAATAATGACATAACATAACATTTGTGTGCAGTATCTTGGGAGGGAGAGGAGGGATGGGCATTATTAAACAGTGACCTGACCGTGACCTGACCTGTACATGTTGAGGGTGTGCTGCCGTGCTAGGTCATGTTCTGCCAGCATCACCTTCAGGGCTTCCTCCGCCTCCTCCAGCTTCCGGGCGAGGGTCACACGCATCCCTACCAAGTCATCCACCATCATACTGCAAAGGAAATAATGGGAATGTAAGGAAACTACAACAGCAACACAACACTGATAGATAGAGAAACTTACCAGCCAATAAAAGAAGTATATAATCAATACATTCTAACAGTTTTAACATATGGATCAGAAACTTGGAGTCATATGAAAGCCTTGGAACGTAAATTTCAAAGAGGAATGGAGAGAATATTGTTTGACATAATATGGAGAGATAGGAAGAGAGTATCATGGATTAGGGTGATAAAGCAGAATAACGTATAATAAGATATATCAAGAAAACAATAGAAGAAATAAGAGGAACTATGAAATTTGATAGAAGATGAAAGAGGAAGTAGATGTCACTAAAATAAAGATTGGAAAGTAAGATAAAGGTGAATACTATACTAGGTGAGAAAGTATAAAGGAAGGAAAGAAAAGGAGGAAGACAAATCAAACACCAATATTCACACTAAATAATAATAATAATACATGAATGAATGATGAAGGAAGGAAAAGGAAAGGAAAGGAAAGAAGGAAGAGTGTCGTAGGTGGAAGGAAGACAAATCAAATACCTACATTCACACTAAATAATAATACACAGGAGCTGCCTTGTGTAGGTCAACTGGTCTTTTGCAACCTCCTTATTTTCTTATGTAAGGAAGACAACACACACTTCCCAACAGGATGAGTCTAGTACCAGTCATCCACTACATCTTCCCTACCACACCTGCCTCTTATCAAGGTAGACTAAGTGGGAAAACCAGCTGCTATATAGTGACAGGTCTGGGGGGTCCAATACTTTTTTGACTAGTACTGTATGTGTTCAGGCTCCTTCCCACACCTGTCACTACACACCTGAAACCTTATACACCTACACTACACACCTGTTAGACCCACACCTGTTAGATAGAAATACAGTACTAGTCAAAAGTATTGGACCCCCCAGTCTGGGGGATCCAATACTGCTTTTCACTTCCTAGATAAAGATATGATGAGAAAAATTATAACTACAATGACCAGACCAAAACTGGAATATGCAGAAGTAATATGGTCTCCGCACAAGAAAAAGCATGTGTTGAAATTAGAAAGAATACAGAGAATTGCAACTAAGATGGTGCCAGAATTGGAAGACCTAACATATGAGGAAAGATTAAAAGAAATGCACCTAAACACACTGAAAGAAAGAAGAGAAAGAGGTGACTTAATCACAATATATAAATTGATGAACAACATGGAGAAAACAGATAGAAAAGACCAAATATTGAGAAGAAAAAGAGGCTGGAAATTGTAGGGGACACAAGAAAAATTACAAACAGGAACTTGCTTGAATGATACAAAAAATACAGTTTTCCCCAAAGAAGTACAGATACTTGGAATGAACTGAAGGAAGAGGTGATAATGGCAAAGAATGTACAACAATTGAAGGAAAAACTGGACAAATATAGATACGGAGACAGGACCACATGAGTGTAGCTCAGCCCATGTATACTACAACTAGGTAAACACACACACACACACACACACACACACACACACACACACACACACACACACACACACACACACACACACACACACACTCCCCTCCCGTAAACCACAACTAGGTAAATACACACACACCTGCTGGCAAGGAACTTTGATCTCCACACGTCACACTGTATGCCAATGCGTTCCTTCTCCTCGTAGTCTCGGTCCACTTTCTCAGAGTAGTGTCGGATCATGGAGGCCATGCGCGCCTTGTCCTCCGTGAGGCACTGCACCCGCCCCTGCACCTCCTCACCCACCGACGCCACCAGCAGCCTCTTTAGCTCAGTGTTGACCTGGCGGGGTGAAAGTGGTGAGTGAAAGAGTGAGTATGAATGTGTGTGTGTATTGTGAAACACACACACATAGAAACATAGTTGACAAATGCAAGGAAGAATCTAAGCTGTTTTATAGATTTATTTATGGAAAAATAAAACATCAAGAAAGTATAGCTTGACTGAAGAAAAATAAGGAGGTACTATATGAGGATTCGAAGGAAATGAGTGAAGTACTAAATAAGATTTTTCAGAAAGTGTTTACAATAGAATCTGACTTTCAAAAGCCACAAGGACAAAAGAGAAATAATGAAATGTGGGAAATCAGGATAAATAGGGAAGAGCATGTTATCTCTTTCATATACTGCCCCCTCCCACACAATACCCCAGCACCCCATATTACCTTGCTATACTTATGTACCCTCCCCTCTATATATACATTCCTACGACTAATATCCCGTTTCTTGTTGTTTGCAGATGTCTTATGTAAATAGAGTTGAATAAAACCTTGCTAACAAAAAGGTCTCACACTCACAACACTTTCATCTCGCTCACACTCTTACCTGTGACTGTACATTGAGTTGACCTTCAAGATTGACCTTCTCCTTCTTGAGTGCTGTGGTCTGCTCCTCTAAGGCCTTCCTGTCAGTGGTGAGGGAGCAGAGTCTATCCTCCCATGATGTTCGCTCCTTCTCAAAGTCCCTCACTAGGATACTCAGCTACAATGCAAAAAACAAGGGATGGTGATGAGAAGGAGGAGGAGAATGTGATGAAAAGGTTGGGTGAGTACAAGGTATAAAAAAAAAAAAAAAGATGATGTTAAGGAAAGTGATGCAAGGATTTAAGGGGAAAAAAGGGTGAATGTTATAGAAAGTGATGAAATAAATTGATGTGTATAAGTTTAATGGGAAAAAAAGAATAATGGTAAGGAAAGTGGTGAAACTAATTGATAAGTACAAATTTAATGGGATAAAAAGTGATTAATGATAAGGAAATTGATGAAAGGAATTGATGAGCACAAGTTAAAAAAATATATATATTATAATAATGGTAAGGAAAGTGATGTAAGGAATTTATGAGTACAAATCTAAGGGAAAAAATATTGTTAAAGAAAGTGATGAAACGAATTGATAAGCACAAGTTAAAGGGAAAAAAATAATGGTAAGGCAAAAATTAGACACAAGGAAAATAAAACAAAAAATTACCTTCTCAGCATTCCTCCTCTCAGCATCTTCACTCATACCCAGACATCCTTCCCCAGCATCCACAGGTCCCTTATCTCCCTCTCCTTCCACCTCCATCCTGCTGACCTTCTTCCTCTTCTTCTTCTTCTTTCGCAGTTGAATTGGTTTGACACATCCTTTATATGGCTCATAGGGAACAAATCTAGGCTCTCTCTTTCCCCTCAACCTCCCACCTGCAGCTGGCGTCCGGATGCTGCTGCCGCCGCTGCTGCTACCGACAACCGCCTTTGGGATAAGATGTATTTTCCTCTTTGTGTGTAAGTCTTTCGGTGCAGCGTTGAGGAGGTGGGAGTCAGGGGAGGCCATGATGGAGACCTTAGTGAGCTTGGTGGCAATTTCCATGATCTCTGGTAAGTTAGTTTGTACTGGTTTTTTGTCTCTCACACTACCTCCTCCTCCTCCTCCTCCTCCTCCCTGATCCTGCAGTGTGGGTGGGAGAGTGTCTAGCTGGGTGATGCTATTGTCCTCTTCCTTACCCTCCTCCTCCTCCTCCTTCATGTTGTCCTTGTCATGCCTCGCCTCCCTCAAGCCTTTCTGGGGGTTGGTGGGTGTCTGCATGAGGACCTTCACAGTCTCGGGGGAGGTTAAGGTGTTGGGTGGCGCCTGCTCCTCGCCATCCCCTTGTGACCTTTGACCTGATGCGACCCGGTGTAAGGTCACACCTGATGGAAAGATGAAGGTGAGGTCGGTACAGGATTATGTCTACCTATCTATCTATTGTTTCTGATGCTTTGTTTCCACCAGGATGGCCACCTCTCCCTATCCAAACACTCTTTCCTTGCTAGTTCAATTCCTCTCTCTCTATCAGCACCTCTTTTATGCATGTACTCCTTCACCCTATCCTTCCATCTTACAACTGGTCTTCCTCTACTCCTACAACACTCAATATCACTCATACACACTTTCTTCACTATTCTTTCTCTATATATGATCAAACCACATCTAAGTATTTATTTTTACTCATTCCACTACACCACACTTCACTCCATTAGCACAAGGACCTATGCCACACCTTTCATACACACTTTCATTAGTCTCACACTCTTGACTGCTGTGCCCTATTCCATGTCCAAGTCTGTTATCCATACGTCAGTATTGGCAGGAGAATACACACACACACACACACACACACTATTCCTTAACCCTCTCTCCATGGATATATTTCTTCCTCTCATAATTATAATCATTGCAAGTATTCCTGACATATCTGCCTTTCTGGATATCAGTTACTCACATATTACACTATCTATTAATTTATAGTGTCATATCTATAAAAAAAAAAATTCACATTTTTTTTAATACAAACATGAAAAAATTATGAATAGCTAATTGAATGTCAGTATAATATTCATGTAACAACAATTACCAGAACACCATCCATTCATTAATTTCAGTTCCTTACTACACACCTTTCTTACATTAACTCCAGTAATAACTATAACCTAGAACAAGTGATCCCATGACTCGTCTCACCTGGGACTGGATACCTCACAACACTGCTGGACTTCATGCTTGATCAACACCTGAAAACAAACCAAACAATTACCATCAAACATCCTACAGTCAAGAGTCAGTTTGGGTCACGCTAAGTTTCCAATAAAAGGCAGTAATTTTCCACAGGTTTTTAACAGCAAGATCTGCAGATCTGCAGATCTGACTCCCTTGGTCATGTATTCTTTTTGAAGTGCTTAGAGATACGGCAGTCGTACCGCGTTGTCATCTGCTATTCCTACGGCCTGTGTCTTATTATTTACCTGGTAAAGTATCTTTCAAGTTATGTTAGGCTGATTATGTTATGTTAGGTTTGGTTAGGTACGATATGGTTCGGTTAATTTCGGTTATATAAGTTACCTAAAAGTTAAACACATGGCCATATCTATAAGGGAGCACTATGAGGATATGGCTGCCGTACCACTGCCTATTCTTTTTGAGATAAATGCAAGTAATAATGAATTCACAGTTTTCACCAAATACACCAAGTATCTAAGAGAGGCAGCACACTCCCCCTCCTGCTCTTCCGTCTGAAATCGCTCCTTCCTCAGATGTTTACCTTGTGAACTGATTGAGGGTGTGGCCGAAGATCCACCATTAGGTTAGATTAGATTAGATTAGAAAAAATACCAAAAATAATAGTAGTGGCGTTGATAGTTCTGAACCAAGCAACAAAACAACATGGTGGGGCTCGGACGGGTGTTACACTGGAAATTTACCAATAACAACATTACTATTATTAATAATAATAATAGTAGTAGTATTGATAATAATAACATAATGAGACACGAAACAACATGATACTCCAAAAATTACTAATCACTTACATAAACAATAATACATCCTTACGTTAAGCCATAGATTACACCATATGGTGTAGTCTATGGTTAAACATATACATAAATAATATTGTCTATTAGTTAGTCATTCATTATGTAGCTTCCATTATCTTATTTACTATCTCTTACCAGTGGTTTTATCAGTGCAGCAGCAACAGCATAACACAACCCTTGTCAGCCCTTATTAATAGTGTTAAGCTGCACGTAACACCGGGAAGTAAGGTAAGTAAGCAAGTGTTTCTTCCTAAGTATACCCTTACATTACCACCTCCAACTTGTTTTAGGTAATAACTGAGCACTGCTTTCTGTCACCGTCATTACTATGAGAAAGGATTACGGGTGACAAGGGAACAGCTGTCTCTCTCTCTCTCTCTCTCTCTCTCTCTGTCTTTTTCTTTCTGTCTCTGTCTCTTTGTCTCTCCTTTTCCTTCTTTATACTATCATTATTATTGTTATTATTATTATGGTTATTATTGTATGTGATGAATGGCTGTATTAATACGGGTGCTTTTCCTTACTTGTACTACCGTTGTGAAGGTATAATGGGACATCAACGTCACCAAGATCAAAATGTAGTAAGAACAACACTCATTTTCACCTTTCAAGGATACCAGAATATTACGAAATTATAACAAATTGTATATAGACATCATATATATTGATGGAAACTTTGAAACAGTATTACCTTGGTGTTATTATACTATGTTCACCCAAACACGACACAAGTTAAGTTAGGTTAGGTGAAAGACAGTGAAGGATTGTTCAGCCATCATTAGCAGCAGCAGCAACAGGAAGTTAGTTTATTTTATTTATTTTATTTTTATGACATTTTTATATGGCTCCACTCCGCCAGGATCTGGCGCTCTACAGAGCCTACAAGAAAAATTATACAAAAAATACAATTTGTTTGATACATGGTCTAAATGGAGTTGAATTATATACTAATTTACCTTAATACTAGAGTAAATACAAAAATATATAAAAAAGGATACACTTACAATTTAAGAAAATGTATGTACAGTATTATGATTAAAATAAATAACTTAAAATTAACAAAACAAATCATAAAATATATGCCTCAGTAATGACCATATCTTCTAGATCATAACATTCTGTGAATAACTGTGTTTTTAGTCTTTTCTTAAAGATGGTAATATTTTCACTAGTTTTAACGTGAATTGGGAGTGCATTAAATAGCCTAGGAGCTGAGTACATGAATGCCCTAGCTCCTATTTCAGAGTTACATCTAGGCTCATTAAGTCTGTGTTCGTCAGTAGCATATCTGATCACCATGTTTGTTGCCACTTCATACTGTCTTAACATCGATTTTAAATATTCAGGTTTTCCTGTCTTTATTGCCTGGTAGGTAAGCACACATATCTTATAAACTATTCTGGCCTTCACAGGTAACCAATGCAAGTCTATCAGCGTTGGTGTAATCTTTACATATGATGGTAAACGTTTAATAATTCTAGCTGCTTTGTTTATGACCAGTTGTAGTTTTTTCAGTTGATATTTTGGTAAATTATAATATAGAGAATTACAATAATCTAATCTACTGATAACTTGACTATGAATTAACATTTTAACAGTTTTCTCATCTAAATACTTCCTGCATTAATAACTATAACTATATTTAAGCTCCTACACTAATCTCCTACTAAACGCGGTGTGCACGATCTGAAAATCAATCTACACGAGTTATATAATATGTGACGCCTTAATGTTTTAGTGGTGGTGTGCGATATCTCCACGCGAGTGAATTTAGCAAGCATAATGAAGAAATATCTGCCACTACGGAATATCCACGCGAGTTAATATCTACCTTACCAAGGATGATATTTTACTAGGCAAACATACATGTGTATATTTATATGATCCTGTCACTAGTGAGAAACTGTTCATGCATGTATCTAATGAGTCAGAACACGTAAAATAGGCGTGTGGATTCTATTGAATGTGAAGACAGTAGAACAACGGTTCCTCACAGTCCTTACAGTTCCTTCCTTGCAGTCACTCCTGTCTGCTGCTCCTCATTACACGTCATCGCAGTTAATAATTTATAGTCACTGATAATATTTTCCCGCCATTATATCTGCCTTTCCATTCCTAGATTGTCAGTCTGTTAACCTTAAGCTAGTATTGACGGAAATAACAGAACGAAATAATATCCTTATGAAAATAAGGACAAACGCATAACTTTTCAACGTGAACCACAATATTGTCAATTTACTTAGTTATCCAATTCGTTGTCAAATCTGGTCTCGTGTCGCGTTTCCAGTCTCCTTAAAAACATGAATGACTGGTGTGTCAGCCTGCCTTGTGTGGCGTGGGTGTGGGCGTGGGCGTGCTGGCTGAAGCGGTAGCCTTGGCTTCACCTGCAGGAGTTGAGGGTCAAGCGGCGCTCTGTGGTAGTACAGTGTTCGGCTCGTGGCCTAAGGGTTGCAACCTTATGGTGAGATGGGTAACGCTCTCTCGTTAACCCCAGCAGAACTATGTGGTTTGGAGTTACCTATTTGAGGGGTATTCAATTGGTGGTGGGCTTAGTGTGAGGCTGCAGTGCTGTGTGGTGCTTGGGGCGGGATACGTGGGTGTTCCTGCAGATACAAACGCGTCCAGTATATAGGTGAAGGCTCTCCGTCCAAACTTTACCACAAACCACATAAAAACAATTGTTAGGCTTAAGAAATAGAAATATCTTGTTTCCGTTTGTTATCGCACAGTACGGGAGCTATAATTATATATAGCTATTCATCACAAAGCAATATAATGCTTGAAGAATATTATGTTTCACTACTACTTGCTGATCTATTTGATATGTTGCATAGACATATCGGTTCATGAATAGATTGGAAAACGAAATATAGAAGAAAAAACTATATAGACAGAAGCAGCACAGATCTTTATCAAGCATCACTAATCTCGCAAAAGTACGGCTTTCGTTGTTCCCACTGCGTCCGTTTCCTGCAGCTGTCTTTGTAACAAACAACCCATGTTAGTGCCTAAATCCAACATTAAACATAGACAAATATGATCTTACCTCACGCAGAATATCAATCAAGTTATCAGATGTAATTGTTGTCCACCATGAAAGTGTCTCTTAACCTTGAAGTGGCTTTGAAGTGTTGTTGTGTTCTCACTAACGAGGCCTTTATTAGATTAGAGTGGATGATTGTAAAGAAAGGCAGGATTTCTAAGAGTAGCTTGATATAGGTATGAAGTAGAACATATTCAATGCAATTCAACCACACAGCTTTACTAAGTCACATTTACACGTGCCCTTGAACTTTGTATTTTGAAAATTGTCCCGTTGCAATGAAATTTCTCCATATATTCACTTACCTTTAAAGAATGTAATTATGTAGAGTACATTTGTTTTGAGACAAAGGAAGGTTTTAATGATTTCTCTTGGAGGAAATATAAAAATTTCAACAAAATACACCGAGTCAAAGGCCATGAAGGGACTCGTAACCAAGACCAAGACCATGACCGAGGTAATTACTCAAACGAAGACCTATAAAGTAATCAAAATTATTAATATACAAAATTATATCCATACCTAAAGTACAATACAAATAAATAAAAACCTGTATAGTTGTTAATATTATAATGTTTAATTGTACATGAGATTTATGTTATATAATATTAAGTTGTTATTGGATGCTCAAACAGTGTGTTGACAGAGAGAGAGACACACACACACACACGGAGGAAGGAAACGCTGACTGAACTGGCACAAATATTATCATTTTCTGCTGCCATTCTCCACACGCTGCTGGCTATTCTAGGTACAATATGTTTCTGTATTTATTTTGTATCCATAAACACACATAAATACCCCGGTGAATGGAGGAAAATAGTGCATATAACCAAGAATTATGGAGGAGTCCCGTGCAAGCCTGATAGATAAGTGTGTGTGATTCCCCAGAGATGGAGGGGATCAGGCTGTACTTACTATAAAGGAGTTAATATTCAATAACCTGGCCAAGCATAGTGTTAAGGTGTTATTAAAGGTGTAAGTAAGTGCAGGAAGGTGTGGGTCTAGGTGACGCGTACTCGAGGCAGGAAGACCAGTTAGTCACCGCCAGGGAAGTCCCGTGATACCTCAATGTGACCTTAGTGGTAAGTGTACAGTGTTTCCCCCAGCCTAGCCCAGCCCAGCCATGTTATTGTATTGCTTGCTTCTTACTTTTAAACAACTACTTATTATTTTTCGTAACTAATCAAACCTAACAATCGAATTTAACCTAATAGTAGGAACTCGACCCCAGTGATTAGTTATTGAACATAATTAATATCCCAGAAACGTATGATTTCCGGTAGAACAACATTGCATCAGTGTGTTGTATGTTGAAAAAACACCTTATAGAACACATAAGTGACCTTCGCAGTGAGGCGGGTGTAACACTGAAATAATACCACCTTAGTCAAGAGTACAAGGGTTACAGTGACGGTGTAACGTATATGTGCACGTTATTTCCACCTCTATTCAGTGGTGTGTTACGAAATGGATTCTGGTGTCATGATTAGTGATAAATGTTTAAGGTTATCTGTTTGTGGCTGAACTAATAACATAAGTCCCACTGTGGATATTAGTTGTTTTACAGTGTTATAGTGGCTTAGTGTTGATAAATTCATGAACAGGTAAGCTAAGTTTGTTTGGTTAATTATTCTGTTTCCCACAACCTCTTTAATTTTTTCATATTAATGTACAATCTTTAAAAATGTGTTAATATTTGGAAACAAGAGAGCGTGTAATCAAGCTATTCTGAACCTTTTGTGATATTGAAGACCTTTTCAGGACATTGCAATTTATACTTTTTGTAAGAACATAGCAATTTAATGGAGCTGCAAAACTCCAGTATTGAACCTATGTCTAGCTATCATCCCTATTCATTACCTTGTCTAACCTTCCTTTAAAGCTCTGTACTGAATCTACTTTAACTACACGTTCAATAAGTCTATTCCGTTCCTCCATCCTCATTTTCATTCTAATTTTTTTCTATCCTTTTGAGTCATTTTCTGCAGTATGAAACCATTACTTTACCTTCTGTCTAGAGTAGTAATCGTAAGGATCCTGTGTAATTCATCCTTTCATTCTATTTCTTTCTAATGAGTGTATATTTAGAAACTTCAATCTTTCATAAGGTATATTCCTCACCCCAGGAATAATTTTTGTCATTTTCTCCGTAATGACTAACAATCCAATAGCCTTCTTATAATAAGGGGATCCAAACTGAACATCATAGTATAGGTGCAGCCTCACCAATGCCTAATACAACTTTAATATTGTCTGCACTTCTACTTTTTAAACTCATAATACTTGATTGGATACTTTTCTATATTGTTTTATTACACGGATATATGTGTGTGTGTATGTGTATATTATTCATCACATATACTGTATACTGGTTGTGGCACTGCTGAGGAAGGGACTGATAGGTGTTGCACAATAATGTTACTGGATTATGACTAGATTCAACAGATAACTAATCTTTATTAGTGGGCTTAGAAAACATATCACACACACACACACACACACACACACACACACACACACACACACACACACACACACACACACACACATTCATGCTGTCCTCCATTGAGTTACTGCCTCACACCCTCAGACCCTCCGTTACGTAACCTCTTATCTTACACATGATCTTGATTAGCACTGATTGCGTTCTGGAGTCAGGAATTAGAATGAGTGTGGCTTGTGAATTACACGTTCAAACTCTCTACCACCATATGTACCACACTAATACCACCCTTTAAACATAGATGTGTGTTTGTGGTGTCATTCATATCAAGGAATTACCTCTTTAAGTATGTTTGTAAGTGTAACATAAGTATTGGCAGGAATATTGCTACTAGTAGGTAATGGCTTTTATTTTGTTTTGTTAGCCAGAAATTATGAAGTTTTTTTTCTAGAAGTAGGAGAAAAAAAACATGAGAAGACTTTTTGTGGCTCAGGAAAAAAAAAAACCTGTATAATAATTAATAGAATAAATGTTTTAATCATTATTGGATCAGTAGACAAGAGTTGGAGAGGAAATTAATATACGTTATTCTGTACTATGCATTGTTAGGCTTTTCAATTCAAGTCATAATACATTGTGTAGGAGGATTACCAATGGGGTTCATGGTATCATTGTCGCCAGATACACTTACTACTCAATAACAATAGTATTACATCATCATTATTACTATCACTTTGCATACACATGAGTCAGTCTTTGTCACGATTTACTGATTGTGTGCAGCTTCTTTGTCATGTGTTAGTAGTAGTAGTAGTTGTAGTAGTAATAGTAGTTGTAGTAGTAATAGTAGTAGCTGTTGTAGTAGTAATAGTAGTAGTAGTTGTAGTAGTAATAGTAGTAGTAGTTGTAGTAGTAGTAGTAGTAGTGGTAATAGCAGTAGTAGTAGTAATAGCAATAGTAGTAGTAATAGCAGTAGTAGTAGTAATAGCAGTAGTAGTAGTAATAGCAGTAATAGTAGTAATAGCAGTAGTAATAATAGTAATAGTAGTCCTAATAATAGTAATAGTAGTCCTAATAGTAACCACACCCTCCTCACTTCCCAGGTGTAGCAGGGGCTTAGCCTAGCAGCCAGGGCGGACGGACGGACGGACAAACAGAGGGACCGACCGCCAGACAGGATGAGTGACTGCAGTGACCTAGACCGGCAGATTGAGCAGCTGCGTCGGTGTGAGGTGATCAAGGAGGCAGAGGTGAAGGCTCTCTGTGCTAAGGCAAGGGAGATACTGGTGGAGGAAAGCAATGTACAGCGTGTCGACTCCCCTGTCACGGTAAGTAGTGGTGGTGGTGGTGATGGTGGTGGTAGTAGTAGTGATGGTGGTAGTGGTGGTGGTGGTGGTGTTTACTCTCTCTTACTGTACTAGTTATTCCCGTGTTGTAGAAGACGAATAAGCAAATATAAAAGATAGGGGGAAAAGTAATATGAGATAAGAACACCAGGTTGAAATACACCTCTTTTTTGTTATCATATTATTGTACGTATTTAGGAACAATAAGTATAATAATGATCTTTTTACAGTTATTATCGAGATAGATGACCAAATTAAAAGAGAAGAAAATAGAGAACAAAAAAACTTTAAAAATAAGATAAGATCACAATACCAGTTCAAAATACACAGCTTTATTGTTATCATATTATTATCATGCTATTATTATTATTATTATTATTATTATTATTATTATTATTATTATTATTATTATTATTATGTTGGGTGCAGGTGTGTGGTGACATCCACGGCCAGTTCTATGACCTGAAGGAGCTGTTCAAAGTGGGCGGGGATGTGCCTGACACGAACTACCTCTTCATGGGTGACTTTGTAGACCGAGGTTTCTACAGTGTGGAGACCTTCCTACTCCTACTGGCACTCAAGGTCAGGCTGGGTGTGTGCGTGTGTACATGTGTGTGTGTGTGTGTGTGCTCTGCTGCCTTCTTTTCTCTGTCATCATTATTAGTGGTGATTGGCTGGTTTTATTCCTTCCTATGAGAGTGAGGTTTGGTCTTTGGTTTTTGTAAAAAAAAAATTATTTGTCTTTCTATTGATAGTAAAGGTTGGTGGTGTTCTCACTCTTCTTATTTCCAGTCTGCTTTGTTTTCTATGTTTGCTCTCCTTTAAGAATTACCTGTGACAAAACTACAAAATTCCCTTCATATATAACTCTATAGACATGTACCAATGTTTTATACACCAAGCAGGGTAAATATATATAAGTGTGTGTGGTGTGGTTGAATAACTAAACCAAGTAGTCAGTGGTGTAGGAGCCTCATAGTTATTCAGTGAGTGGTGTAGGAGCCTCACAGTTATTCATTCATTCGTTCATTCATCATGGTCCCTTCAGGTGAGGTACCCAGACAGGATAACGCTGATCCGCGGCAACCATGAGTCTCGGCAAATCACCCAAGTGTACGGCTTCTACGATGAGTGCCTGAGGAAGTACGGCTCCATCACAGTGTGGAGGTACTGCACCGAGATCTTTGACTACCTCTCCCTATCAGCTATTATTGACGGAAAGGTGAGTGTGGAGGGTTATGCAGACGTGTGTGTGTATAGAGATGACCTTTTTTCAACTCCTTTTAAACTATGTGTGTGTGTGTGTGTGTGTTGGTCTGCAGGTTCTTGTCCCTTCAACCCTCCCTAACACTGCTTGTCCTCCAACAGATATTCTGCGTGCACGGAGGTCTGTCTCCGAGCATTCAGACCCTAGACCAGATCCGCACTATAGACCGGAAGCAGGAGGTGCCACACGACGGTCCCATGTGTGACCTGCTGTGGTCTGACCCGGAAGGTAAGACCACTGTTGTCACCCTTGTACCTCTGTCATCCTTGGATCTCTGTCATCCTTGTACCACTGTCACCCTTGTACTGGGATGTATTGGTTTATAGTGTACTGTTGTGTGTGGGGTTTTTTATTGTTATTATTTATTTATTTATTTATTTTATTATTTTTTGAGGTGAAGTATTTTTTATTTAGGTAAAGCTATAGAGCTTTGACCTAAGACTTCATGTATGTATTCATGTATACTTATGAGGTGAAAATACCAGTCCAGATTTTTTAACAATAATTATTGATCTATTTATTTATTATTATCATTATTATTATTATTTTGGGTCTCTATGGTTGTTGTGTGAAGGGATAGATAGGATGATAATGTTGATAATGTGACTAAGTGATTTATTCAGGTTTATTCCTTACTTAATTCATGATTACTGCCAGCCAGGAAGGAACTTAATGATGATAATGACAAATATTTAGATTATAATGATGATGCGAGTATTTAAACATCATCATCATCATTATTGCTTTGAAGTGCAGGTTTATACTATGATAAGTTTTAATCACCTGTTATCTGCCTTGTATAACCTGCCTGTCATGACCTCTAAGTAGTTTGAAAGTAAGGAAGAGAAACAGTGTTGATAAGAAAAGCCATTCTATCTAATTTATATACATGTACAGTCTGAAAAATGTGTAGTTTTATAAGTATGTTCCTTAAAAAAAAAGTAGTAATAAGAGCCCAATCCAAAGCAAGTTTATTTTCTGTATTACACAAAAAGTATATATTATTATCATTATTAATAGTACACTCACCATGCCCTCCCTCCGCCTTCCCCCCATACAGACACTCAGGGTTGGGGGGTGAGTCCGAGGGGTGCTGGTTACCTCTTCGGCTCGGACGTAGTGGCACAGTTCAATGACACTAACGGCATTGACATGATCTGCCGCGCCCACCAGCTGGTTATGGAAGGGTACAAATGGCACTTCAATAACACCGTGCTCACTGTGTGGTCTGCACCTAACTACTGCTACAGGTGGGTGGGAGTGTGTACGCGTGTGTGTGTGTTGGTCGTCTGTATTCTAAAGTAGGATTTGGTGTTACTTTCATTTTTTTTTTTTTTTTTTTTTCTTCTTCTTCTTCTTCTTCTTCTTCTTCTTCTTCTTCTTCTTCTTCTTCTTCTTCTCTCTGTTCTCCTCTGTTTCAGTGTAGTGGTGTTATTTTTTAGTTTGTGTTCTTTTAAAGCTTGCCTCATAAATACAAATGAATCTATAGTTGTGATAAGCATAGGAATATAGTATACGCTTCTTCCATAAGCTTTGAAATTGTCTAAAAGTAGAAGTATCAATAGAAGAATAAACCATTTCATTCCTGAGGTGGTTTCATGAAGTGTTAGGAATTGAGTTTAGTTAAGGTAGTCTGATGTTCTCAATACCTTCTTGTCTCCATTCCCCTTCATGTTGAGGAGTTACTGGCATGATTTTTTTAACATGTATCACTTTTCAAATATTTCCAAAGCCATTTACACTTCCTCTTAACCCCTTTTCACTGGTGTGGGTTGTGTACAGTTGATTAGATCTTAGTAGGAGCCAGTCAGCCGAAAAAATAAGGTTTAGAAAATTTAGATAAATAATTGTGAAAAACCTAGTTAGTGCAAGGAAAGCAGAACATATATAAAAAGAAATAAGAAAAAGTGTGGTAGAAACTCCTTCTTATGTACTTGGCAGCCTAACCTAACCTGATCTATAACAGATGCGGTAATGTGGCAGCCATCTTGGAGCTGGACGAGAACCTTAAGCGCGACTTCACCATCTTTGAAGCGGCGCCGCAGGAGAGCCGAGGGATCCCCGCCAAGAAGCCTCAAGCAGACTACTTCCTTTAGGCAGCGCGAACCAGACAACACATCAGTCAACCAACCATTTTGTACATTTCAGACACTGTGCGCATGTACCATATATTATGCGTGTGTGCGTGCATGTGTGCGTGCGTGTGTGTGGGTATACATGTAGCCTCGGCGCAGTGTAGTGCCGTGAAGCTCAAGGTACAATTATTCACACTCTCATAACCATCACTGTTTATTCGATCGCTGTTGTTGCTCTGGACTACGGACGGATGAGAGCAAGTTGTTTTAATGCCTTTCTCTCTTTATCTCTCTTTATCTCTCTCTTTCTCTCTCTTTCTCTTTCTATATTTGCATACCCTAGTGTAGAGTAAAAACTGCATTTTACATTATGAATAAAAACTCATTTTTTTAGCCTTTTGAAGCATTTGCTGTATATTTGTGAGGACTATAAATGCACACACACATACATCCAGTGGACATTTTACTTGATATATATTTGTGGAGAGATAAATATCATGCCCTGCTGTTGTTGATCTTTGCAGACTTGAATCCACCTCATCATTATAGAAAGACAGACAAACAAACAAACACACAAACAAACAAGCTTCAACAACAGAAAACGAAACAAGCAAACAAAAACCAGGTATCTATCACTGTCTCTTGGCTTACATTCTTGAGTGGATGACAGGCAAGGGCCGAGCTGGGCGAGGGTGTGGAGTGGAGTGTGGGTGTGTGTGGCTCAGTACAAGAAGTTAAGGAGTGGACAAGGCTCGGTAAACAGCAGGAGAGGATGGCTATGGCTCAAAGCACTTATGAGTTGATGTATGAGGATGATTAACTAGGGAAGGGATGGCTCTGAGGATTAGTAAAAGGTAAAAGCATTGCGTATCTGGATGTGAAACTGAGTGAATAGCAGTGACAGAGTCAGTACAAGGAGTGATGGCTACCTGGCTCCACTTCCTCCTGCCGCCCATCCTTGCCATGTATAAGCTACCTAGGGAGGAAGTAGTGTGGAAACTTGCCTGCCACTCACCGTGCAATAGTGTGAGTGAGTGGAGGGAGTCTTGCCGCCTAGCTGTCATCACAGGTGCAGGACACTGTAATATGTACTTGTATAGTTTTACATCTGAGTGTAAATTTGATGTATAGATTCTGTTTAGTGGTGATGACAATTGATAGCGCATGTTCACAGTATAAGAGAGAATGAAATCCAGTATCTCAAAGAAATGTCATTTGTTCATACACAAGCTCTTTTTTCTTTTTCTTTTTTTTCTTCTTTTCTTTTCTTTTCTTTTCTTTTCTTTTTTAGTGTAAAATAACTGGTTTGAATGAAATTACAAATGACATACAACAATGGAAATATTAAGACACATAGATTGGAAATATCTATTTCTGGCTACGGAGGGAAAAGAAAATTGTTTGTCAGATTTTAATTTTGATAACGTGACATTTCAGAAAAGAAAATATTAACTTAAGAATGAATTTGTAAATGATTCTAGTGTGTGAGAAATCAAATAGAACATAATTTAAGTAATAAATAAAGTGGCAGGATTATTATATCCATCATGTAGGGTAATAAACATTTATTTTCCTGAATGTGGTATATTTACAATCATGTTGGGCTAACATACAGATAACCACAATAGGTGGATGATGGGTTGTCTCCATAACGAGTGGATGAGGTGGAGTAGTGAAGATGGTGTGCAAGGGAGTAGTAGCTAGTGAAAAGATGGATAGGAAAGTTGTTAAACAGAAGTATGAATGGAAGGAAGGTGGGACTGACAAGCTAGGTTAACAGTTGAAGAAGTAGTGTTAGTGAACTATTTAGTGTTCAAAGATGTAGAAGTGGTTAGTTATAGACCATTAAGTGTTCAGAGGAAGGGAAATGCATGGTAGACGTATGTGAAAATGTAAAGAAATGTGATCGAGAAGATGATAAGGACGAGAACTGAGTACAAGTCTTGAAACAGGAGGGTTAAGGAGTTAGTGAAAGAGAGTAGAAGCAAGTAGATAAAACTGAGTGGGAAGTTAAACGTGAATAGAAATTGTTTTGGAAGGAAGTTAAGACATGAAAGAATTAAGAGATGGAGTTTGTGTTAAGTGGTAAAGAGGAGTTGAAAGAAGTATGGAAGAGTCACTTTGAACATCTAATGAATTAAATGACGGAAAGGGAAGTAATAATGTTAAGCAAAGGTATAGAAGTGGGTGGAAAGCGTGTTGTGTGTAAGGAAAGGAAGCTAAAGCAATAGACAAACTTGAATGTGGCAAAGCTATAAGTATAGATGGAATAACCTCAGAAATGTTAAGATATGGAGGAGAAACAATGGTGAAATGAATGTGTATGATATGTAACCTTGCATGGGGACAGAGACAGAAGCAACAGGTGAATGGAAGAAGGCAATTATTGTAACCCTGGATAAAGGTATAGATATAAGTTTGATAAGTATGCCAGTAAAAGTATATGGGAGAGTCTTTGAGAGATATTGATAGAAGTAACTGAATAGATACACCTCCATTTGATCTAATTATTTGACTATAACTAATTGCTCTTCCCCTCCCTATAATTTGCCTTACCATCACCTTTATTATACCGTCTACATTTTAGATTATCATAGTGCCATTTGACATTAGATGGCTGGCGCTTGATCCTTTTTGCATTAACTAAACTAACTGAAGGGAAGGTTAGGGAGGTTGGTATTGTTGCAGGTGAGTTAATTAACCCTTAAAACACCTGCCGCTGTTTGTGTTATTATTAGTTACCGTGTGTTACCTGTCTCTTTGCTGTGTGTATGTTTTTTTTTTCTCACTTTCTTCCCTTTTGTTCCCCCTCACATTTCCCCTCTTTTTTTACCCTCACATTCTCCTCTTTTTCTTCTTTTTTTTTCGCACACACACGGCATCGTTTTGGTGGGTGAGTGAAAGTGTGATGGTCAGTACTTTTGTGTGGCGTTTAATAATCAAATAGAACACTTACATGATAAAAAAAAATAAGCTGAGTTACGTCACATATATAGAGGCATATACTAGAAATAGATTGTCCTCATCAAAATAAGTATGCAAGAACTTTTAACAGCGAAAGTAATGCAAAGGACTCAGTAAATAAGGTGACTGGCAGAGAAAGAAGGAAATTTGTATTAATATGTCTATCTATACATGCAACTGAACAAAATAGTAAAGTAACTAGAGTAACTGCCAGTAATACTTAATCCTAATACGCTAGGGTTCTATATATTTTTGTTGTGTATCTTTATTCTTTATCTATTTAAACTCCATTTTTTAACATTTTATTTCACTAATATCACTAATACTAATACTACTAATATATCAGGGATCTACACTTTTACATTATTTTGTTTTTGTTTTGTATATATATTTTGATTTTTTATTGATATTTTATTTAATTTTACTTTTCACTCTTTGATCACTGGCACTGTTCCTTTGGCACTGTTCCTTCGTCACTGTTAGGTGGGGGTGCGCCGTTCATCCTTTGTGCTTGGCAGCGTTGACGGAGAGTCTGCGGCCCCGCAAGAAGGCGTGGCCGCATGCTCGTGCGCGTTCCACGGTGGCTTCGTGTTGGAAGGTGACGAAGCAGTAGTTGCAGCCCCTCACAGCAGGCATCAATACGTCCTCTACGGCGCCGAACACGCTCATGGCGCTGATCACGTCCTCCCGCGTGGCCCCGGGCTGCAGGTTACCCACGAACACTTGTGGTAACTGATTCAGGGTCTTCAACACCCGGATTTCGGTGCCACAGATGACGTGGTTCTTGTTCTGGAGGGCGAGGTGGGCGGCCGTGCAGAACTCGTACTCCACGAAGCCCTTGTTGCCGTGCGTGAGATAGATGCGCAGCACGTCCCCGTACTTGGAGAAATGCTTCGTGATGTCCTTGCGCTCCACGTCCTCAGGCAGACCCTGGATGTAGATGCGACACTCCTCGTCTGGGACGTAATCGTTGTCCCAGTTTGTGGTGCTGCTGGTGTCCACTAGAGTGTCCTGGACGGGGCAAGGCTTCAGGACGGCCTGCTGGTACTCCTTTAGTATATCCAATTCGAAACACTCAAGTTTTCGCTGCTGCAGACAACGCCTGGCCAGCTGCACCACCTTACCTTGCACTGCATCGTAGTTCTCGATGCACACCCTCTTGCTGCTGCTTTCACAGGGGGAATCTTCCCTCTTCCTCTTGCTGCTTACCTCCTCCTCTTCTGCTTTCTTCTCTTCCTGTGGGCAGGATAAGGCGAGGAGCTTAATCTCCTCGCCAATTGGTGTGTTGTGTTCAGGCAGAAACGCGCTACACACTGTGTCCACGAGGGGCACCGCGCGACGCAGAGCTTGCTCCTTCTCTTCCTTAGTGATGTCAAACTCCCTCACGCTTGGCACCTCGAGGTCGTCATCCAGAGGGTCCTCCGTCACTCTAACCTTGGGCCTGTCGGTGATGACGTCCAGGAAGCTGCTAGTCACCACCATGAAGCCCAACAGCTGCCCCTGCATGCAGCAAGCACCCAGCTTCATCGCGGCTTTCACAGAGCTGGCGTCTTCAAAGTCCACGAAGCAGCGAGGCTGACGGCGGCCGCCCGTGAACACGAACTGTACGGACGTGATTCTGCCGTACTTGTTCATCTGGCACGAGACGTCCTGCTCCGTGACAGCATCAGGGTCCTGGAAGCCGTACAGCAGGAGGGTGCAACCTTCACGCCACTCAGGGCCATACTGGTCGTAAACTTGATCAGGCTCCTCCATTTCACCCTCCATCCTTACAGTCACCTTACGGCCCATCACCTCCACTTTCTTCTGCTGCAGGATCCGCACCACCTCCTCCTCCCTGAAGAAGGTCAACAGACAGAACGTTGCGTTGCACCCGTTCTTCTTGGCTCTCTCAAACTTGGCCACTCTCCCGTAAGGTGCCACCGCTGCCCGCACCGTCTCCTCCGTGGCTCGGGAACTGACGCCTCCGAGGAACACCCGTGGTAGTGATGCTTGCACGAATGCCACTCTGCTGCACTCACCCACAGCTGCCACCTTGCCGGCTGCGGCACGCAGATCTACGCCTTCCGCATAGTCCACGTAGCCTTCCATGCCGTCAGGCCGCAGGAAAAGCTTGGCGATGGTACCAAAACGTACCAAATGCATCCTCATCTGCCACCGATCCAAGATTTCACCGCCGAGACTCCAGAATTTGACTTGGAGGCTGTTGTGGCGGTGGAAGTGGAGCAAACGAGCTTCGGCGTGCTCCATGCTCATGCACAGAAGGCTCTCTGAGACCTCAGACTCCGACCCGTCCACTCAAACTCACACTTCAACCTTATCCCCTGTGTGCTTAGATCCAAGCTCAGTTGGGGAGCCAAAGTTGTTGTCAGTGATGGAAGTGCATGAAGAGGTGATGGTGCTTGAGGAGGAAACATTCGTAACATTATATATATATATATATATATATATATATATATATATATATATATATATATATATATATATATATATATATATGTATATATATACATATATATATATATATATATATATATATATATATATATATATGTATATATATATATGTATATATATATATATATATATATATATATATATATATATATATATATATATATATACTGTCTCTCTTGGATGTTTCCTCAAAATTTCCAAATATCGTTGTAGAAAATGAACAAGAGTTAGAAAGTGAATGGCGTGTAATGTCAATAAGTGATGATGTTAATGGGTTTTTGGTGGTAAACTTAAAGAAAAGTGAGAAAAGGATCAGGCTGTCAAATGTATCTCTGACAAATGAACTATAGTTCATTTGTTAGAGATACAACCTATTATAATAGGTAGTTAGAGAATGGATAAGAAAATCAGGTGAATGGTTCAAATTTGTACTTATACCTGATATGATGAAGGCACTGGATAGGGAAATATACAGTATGAGTAAATGATGGGATGAATTGGAAGATGAAAACAGGCTTGTCATAGTAAGAAATTGATGAGTGGTACTACGTGGATGAAGTGGATTATTAAAAATGGCTCGTCATAGTAAGATAGAATAAGAGAGTGGACTAGGTGAAACATTGAAAGTACTGTGACATAGTAAGATTGAAATGAGTGGAAAGAATATTGAAACAGGTGACACCAAAATTAGAAGAGTAGAAATATTAACATGTAGTTTTATGCTAGGTGACGCTATAATAAGCTACATATAATAGGTGGCATAGGCTTCTTTCTATATAGATTTAATGAATATTCATATGAATGATGATGATACATTTTAGGTTATCATTTGACGATCATCATAAATACTAATATCATGCTCATACAGTAATAACAAGTCCAGCATATGTCATAATTAAGAAAGAAGATAGGTATGACACAAAAGTTTGAGTAATGGAGTATTAACAATTCAAAAAAATGAAAAAGTTTAACATGACCATTCTTGACATCGACTTAACGTTACAAAAAAAAACATTATATAGCACCTCCATATACCGTAAAAGATAAATTGAAATAAACCATAGAATTCCAAACAAAAGCATACTATAATTCATTATATATAAACTTATATAGAATAATGAGAATGTGTTTCCTCTGCAAGTCGAGGGTCCATTCGTGTCAACAAGAGTCACAAGAAGAAGAGGAAGAACAGAAAGCAGGAAGCCATGGTAGGTGGAAGGTGTTTTTACATTGTCTTGTTAAATTAAACCTTATTAATGTACTTGACCTAAGCCTACGTGTGTGTTAGACCTACTGGCTCATAATGTAATGTATGTGTTTTAGTTTGTGATGAGGAAAGTGTGTTAAATAAGGTGATTGATGGTCGGCTTGTGTTGGCGTTGTTTATTTATTTATTTATTTATTTGTCTTTTTTCATTATAAATCTGAAGGAATGCTTAGAGAAATAGTGATAATGGTGTATGGATTAATTTATTAATTTATTTGTATATCATTTATTTATTCTTTTTTTTTTTTACTTCTGAACAACGTTTATATTATTTATTTATTTATTAATTTAATTAAGAATAACCTTTACAGGTCTATGTAACGGATGTAGTGATAGTGTTAATACCATTTCGATGAATTATTATTATTATTTATTTATTTATTTATTTACTAATGAATACTTTCTTTGTAAATATTTCCTTTGTGTTTTTTTTTTTTTTTTTTTAATTGTTCAAGTTGATGTTTATTATTATTATTTCATTTGAGTTGTCGTATGAGCCCCTTCATGTTGTTGTTGTTGTTTAGTTCACTTTTCAACACCACACAAGCTTTTCTTATAACCTAACCTAACCTAACCTCACTTAGTTGAATTTAAACGTTTAATGGTTAGTTGAATTTAAACATATATAACCAAAGATTAGTACATATAGAGTAGTTAATATGAATCTTAGCCCTCTTCTTGACGAGCTCGATGTGGAATTCATATATATACTACCCATGTATCAAGTTTATTTAGATCATCTACTACTATATATTTGAACGAGTTAATGGTGCTGTGTGTGTGCATGAATATAATGATAATAATAATGTGTGTGTGCGTGTGTGAATATAATGATGATAATAATGTGTGTGTGTATGTGTGTGAATATAATGATGATAATGTATGTGTGTGTATGAATATAATGATAATAATATGTGTGTGTGTGTGTGTGTGTGTGTTCCAGGGCCAGAGCCACAGCAATGGGTCAGGGGGAGGGAGCCAGGGTGGGGATGACAAGAAGGACAAGAAAAAGAAATACGAGCCTCCAGTACCCACACGTGTTGGCAAGAAGAAGAGGAAGATGAAGGGGCCGGATGCTGCCAATAAGCTGCCTCTTGGTAATGTATTTTTGATTTATATATGTGTATGTATGTGTTGTTATAGTTTATGGTTGTGTCTCAGGAGAATCTGTTAAGCAATGACTCTGAAATAATGTGTGATATTTTAGTACTTCACAGGATGCATACTGATCAACTTGATGAAACCTTTTTTTTTTTAATGCTATTGGAGAACCGGACAAGGGCAATAAAAAATGTTAATAAATAAAGCCCACTTATGATTGACAGTTCCCTATAGAGGAGAGAGTAGTAGAAAAAGGTATAATTGTTTGGGTATAATTTGTTTGAGTTTGGACGGCTCTATTTGAAACTAACTGAATTGAACTTTTTGTAACCTAACATAACCTATTGTAGCCTATATTGATAGGCTGTGATAGGCTTGGTCAGGTTACAAAAGTTTGGGTTGGATTGATATCAAATAGTGGAGAGCAGAGTTTGAACTTTGTACACAGTGATGCTGTAGTATTGCAGTTTTTGTAAAGGCAATCGCACATTAATACATTCACAGATATTCAGTACAGTATGTAGATAATAATAGTGATAATAATAATAATGATAACAACAATAACAATAATGATATGTATCCTTTGAAAAGTTAACTATTACACTGATCAGTTCAGAGTTTTAGTTATGCAGATTTACTGTCTTGAGTTATGCATGTTTAAAATGCACAAATTTAAAAGCATGCATATCACAAATTTATTGGAAATTGTTTAGAGAATACTCAGGAAATATTGAAATAGTGCATACTGCAACCCATAATTTTATTTTTTTATTTTTTCACTTTTAAGTTGCTATTTGAAATTAGCACAATTCAAATGATGTGTTCTTACCTGCAACGCATCCCTCGTGTAAAAGAATCCAATGAATGTGTAATAGTATGCATGTTTATTGTCCTGCAGTAAAAAGATGTCTGTTAGTTTATTTGTGAAGGAGATTAATAGAGATTTAATTAATTACATTTACTTAATAAAGAGATTGATGGATTTTTTTCCTTCTTCATATATCATATTGGTCTGTTCAAGATTCCAATATGTTTTGCAATACATTTCCATGACAGTGAAATTAGTATGGAACCTTTAAAGCCACACATTACTGTATAACTGCCATGTATTAACCTTTAGAGAAGTACCACCAAACTACTATTAACCTCATTACCTACTTGTGCACATTGAATTCAGCAAGAAGTTCCTGCATCACTATTTATCTTCTCATTAAACTATCTTTGACCTGAGTGAATGTAGACACAAGCAACATCACCATCACACACACACACGCACACACACCTACCCACACACACACACGCACGCACACACCACCTCATCCTCTCCTCCCCCTGCAGTGACGCCACACACACGCTGCCGCCTCAAGATGCTCAAGTTGGAGCGCATCAAGGACTACCTGCTCATGGAGGAGGAGTTCATCCGCAACCAGGAGACTCTAAGGCCACAAGAAGAAAAGCAGGAGGTGTGTGAGGCCCCTCCAGGTGGTTGTTGTTGTTGTGCTAAATGGTCTACAGTTTATACTTAATTTTCATCAACTATATATCATAACTATATATGAATGTGCATTATTTCAGGTTAGAATCTTATGGTGTCAACTTTTTTGCTTATTGTTTTAGGTGGAAAATTTAACTAGCTGCCATTAACTGTAAACAACTGTAATCATCATCATCATGATTGACCTTATTGAGTATTATACAAGTGAAGAAATGTGGCCAATTGCAGCTTATTATAACTGTAATCACGACTATTATTGTGTGGCTGTGTTACATTGCTATAATAATGAGATAGAATGTTTTAAATATTTACTGTATCCAAAGTTACAGTAGCTAGAGGAATAGAGGTACAGGTGAAGTTTAGGATCACTGATGTAAGAAAGGTATTGGGAGGAATGAAGAAAGTATTTAATTGTAAAGAGATAGCGATTAATGTAAAAATATAAGCTTGTATTCACCCACTGTACCTATCACCTATCACCACCATGCCTCACCTTCCCCCTGTGTTTTGCCGTGATCCCAGGAGGAGCGCAGTAAGGTGGATGACCTGCGCGGGACCCCAATGAGCGTTGGCACCTTGGAGGAGATCATAGACGACAACCACGCCATCGTATCTACCAGCGTAGGATCAGAACACTACGTCTCCATCCTATCCTTTGTTGACAAGGACCAGCTGGAGCCAGGCTGTTCCGTCCTCCTCAATCATAAGGTTAGGAGCGGGGTAGTGGTTGTAGTAGTAGTTGTTGTAGTTGTAGTTGGTTTGTATGTATTGTATGTAGTTTGTAGTGAGGGAAGGTTAATGGTATGTTAAGTTTAATGCAGATACTAGTCCATCCTCACACGCACACACACACACACACACACACATTCACGTTGATAACCTGTGTGTGTGGCGTGGTGTTAGGGGTGTTGAGTGTGTGTGTGGCATGGTCTTAGGGGTGTTGAGTGTGTGTGTGTGTGTATGTATTTACTTAGTTGTATGTATGTGTGTACTATCTATGTGTGTGTTATTGCAGGTCCATGCGGTGGTGGGGGTGTATGTATGTATGTGTGTACTATCTATGTTTGTGTTGTTACAGGGTTGTATGACCAAGGTACGTGTACTGGTTGCATCTACACTGCTACCAACATCTGTACTGGTTGCCACCAACTGTGCTAATTACCACCCTCTACTAGGTCCTTCCCTGGGCATATGAAAGAAAAGAAAAAGAGTAAATAAAAATAAACAGGATTTACTTGGTTTAAGCAGTGATAACAAAGCTTGCTGCATACTGTATACCTTAACACACACCAGACATTAACATACGCATGAAACTACATCTTACCACACACGAGACATTAACATACATGTGAAGCACACCTAACTAATCCTACCTAACATATGTGGGGGGACTAGGGAAGAGGCCGGTACACTCACCTGAACCTGGTGTCTGTATGTGCTTGCCACCATCTGCTACACAGCCTCGTCCGGGCAGAAACATTAAACACAGACAGCCAACAATCAGACGCATGCCGGTCCTCCTGGCTTCCTTCCTTAAGCAGTGGGAGCGAGCGAGAATGAATGACTCGGCCGGCCCCTTTTATATCGCTCGCTTCAATCGTGACGTCACGACTTTATATCAATGCTACTAATAACCTCTTACTAACATCCCCTCAGCTAATTCTTCCTACTGTAAAAATAACAATATATTTAATAGTCAAACGAGTGTGAAGAACACAAGGATTTATCCAGCGATTCCGTAAAGGAATCCCAGTTAATCTTAGGGGGGACAGCCACGCACCAGTACAGTACGTATGGAAATAGTTCATATGCATAAAGTTCGTATGCAATTGTTCGTAAGCAAATGTTCGTAAGGGATAAAGCTCGCATGGAAAAAGTACGTACGCAAAAGTTCGTATGCAAATGTTCGTATGGTATAAAGTACGTACGTAAAATATTCGTAATGACAAAAGTTAGTATAGAAAAAGTTCGTATGCAAATGTTCGTACGCAAATGTTTGTCAGGGATAAAATTCTTCTGGGTAAAGTAGTACGTACGGAAAAGTTTGTAAGCATGTTTGTACGGTAATAAGTCGCTATGGATGGTTGCTATACGAAGTTTTTTATACAAACTTTTGTCCGAAACCTATGAGAAATTGGGGGATGTCGCTGAGAGCTGACCCTACAGAGAGAAAGGGAGAGAGAGAGAGATAGTGTGTGTGTGTGTGTTAAGGTGGTGGTTGTAGTAGTAGTAGTAGTAGTAGTATATGGAGAGCAGTAGTAATAGTATATATATGGAGAATAGTAGTAGTAGTAGTATAGTAGTAGTAGTATAGTAGTAGTAATAGTAGTAGTAGTAGCAGCAGCAGTATATGGAGGAGGGTAGTAGTAGTAGTATGTGGATGAGGGAAGTACTTCCCTCATTCACATCCATATACTACAACTACTACCTTCCTCCATATGCTACTACTACCTTACAATTTTTTTCCATTATGATTTTTTGCCATTACGAACTTTTTATATGACAAACTTTATACCCTATGTACTTTATCCTGATGTACTTTAGGCAAACCAACTTTATCCTACGAATAATTGCCATACAAAGTTTTTCTATACGAACTTTTGTCCGGAACCCATTATTACAGGTCCATGCGGTGGTGGGAGTGTTGAGTGACGACACTGACCCAATGGTGACCGTGATGAAGCTGGAGAAGGCACCTCAGGAGACCTACGCTGATATTGGAGGTAAGCACACGCACACATGAACACACAAACACACACACACACACACACATATTTAATTTGACTAGATTCAATGTTTCCCTTCGTTACTTCCCTAGAGACTTACTTCAAATGAACTTAAAAGAAAAAATAATATAAATTGTAATATATTCGTATGTGTATGCCTAGCCTCCCCATCAACTCACAGTGACTCATACCTTCCCTTCCCCATCAATAGAATGACTCATTTCTCCTCCATGGAAACACAATCCTTCCCCATCAACTTAGTGACTCATACCTTCCTTTCCCCATCAAAAATAACTTTCTTTCCCCACCAACACACTGACTTTATTCCCCATCAACACAGTGACTTTTCTTCCCATCAAAACTAACTATTTTCCCCCATCACCACTAAACTCCTCTCCATCCCTAGGTTTGGACACCCAGATTCAGGAGATCAAGGAGTCTGTCGAGCTTCCCCTCACCCACCCTGAGTACTATGAGGAGATGGGCATCAAGCCTCCCAAGGGTGTGATCCTGTACGGCCAGCCTGGCACGGGCAAGACTCTGCTGGCCAAGGCTGTAGCAAACCAGACCAGCGCTACCTTCCTCAGAGTAGTGGGATCTGAGCTCATACAAAAGTACCTGGTGAGGAAAAATACTGTATGGCCGTCTGTATGGATGTTTTTTGTTAGTGAGTGTGTTTTTATATGCCTTATATGGCTCTCACACACCCATTCCCTTCCTTTCCTCTAGGGCGACGGGCCAAAGCTGGTGAGAGAGCTGTTCCGTGTGGCTGAAGAACACGCACCAAGTATTGTTTTCATTGACGAGATTGACGCTATCGGCACCAAGCGTTACGACTCCAACTCTGGGGGTGAGCGTGAGATTCAGCGCACCATGTTAGAGCTTCTTAACCAGCTGGACGGCTTTGACTCGAGAGGAGATGTCAAGGTGAGATGCTAGTGGTGATGCTTTCTCCTTCCTTTATTTCCTTTCGTTGTATTGATTGGTGTTTTGTCTATCAGTTTTTTTTAATTATTTCATTGTCTTTGTAATTTGTTTTGGTGTGGGAAGGTATTTCTTTAGTTATATAAAGAAAATAATAGGTTTAGGAGTGTTATGAAAGGTAGCAGTACATTCACACATACATTTTCAACACTCGCTGATATATATTAAAGGACAACTGTACATCCTATCCTCTCTCTGACCTTTCTATTCCTCCCTTTCTCCTTCCTTTGGTCAGGTCATCATGGCAACCAACAGGATCGAAACCCTTGACCCGGCACTCATCCGACCCGGGAGAATTGACCGCAAGATTGAGTTCCCGCTGCCGGATGAGAAGACCAAGCGGCGCATCTTTCAAATCCACACGTCGAGGATGACTTTGTCTGGAGATGTCCACCTCGACGAGCTCATCATGGCCAAGGACGACCTCTCAGGCGCTGATATTAAGGTGCGTTAGGTTAGGTTAGGGTTAGCAAGCCTCCCTTAGTTATTATTATTATTGTTCTTCTTTATTATTCATTTTCTTTTCCTGTTTATAATTATTGTGTTGTTGTCATTATTCTTTTATTGGTGTGATTACCTACTTTAGTCCATCTTCATTTTGTTGTTTAATATTTCTTGTTGTAGTTGGGTGCAGGAATTTGTATAGTGCTAAGAGTAATGATAATGATGATGGTGATGATATACTGTGCTTGTTGTGAGTCGAGTGAGTGAATAAGAAGTGTACTCAGGTGGTATGTACATATATATGTATATTTGTATGCATGGTTACAAGAAATGATGCTGCTAATAATAATAATAATAATAATAACTGCCTATGATGATGATGGTTATATAGAGTGGAGGTGGTGGTATTAGTGGAAGAATGATGTGGATGGGGCTGCTAATAGTGTGAATGATAGGTGGACATGCAAGATATATAATAATAATAATAATAATTACTGCCTGTAATGATGATGGTTATATAAAGTGGTGGAAGAGTGATGTGGAAGGAAGACTGTTAGTGGATGGTCATACAAGATATAGTGTGTGTGGAGCCATGAAGATTAACATGACATACGACTTCTTGGAGTGGAAAAAGTGTGTATAAGTGTGTGTGTGTGTGTGTTTAAGTAGCTAGGTGTCAGGGAGCCTTATCCTCTTTCACCTTGCTATCACACCTGCATAAGGGAGTCTTGATATAGGCTGGGTGGAATAGATGCTTTGGGTGTGTTGAGATGACCCTTGTATTAATAGTAAAGTGGGAGGGTAGAGTGTAGGAGTAGGAGAGGGAGAGAAGGAAGGAAGGAGAGGGAGAGTATAAGTTTGAAATTACTTAAGTTTGCAAGGGTGAGGTTGGAGGCTCTTCTGATGTTATCACCCCTTGGAAAGATTACATAGGAGTAGACATCAGTATATGATAGATGTGTATGTGTGTATCAAGGGTAAAGGGAGATTTGGAGGTCAGGAGGAAACATATGTAATTATTGGAAAGAGAATCGTTATTGATGTTGTGTTGCAATGTTGTGTTTCAGTGTGTATGTGTTTCAATGTGTATGTGTGTGTGTGTTTCAGGCCATCTGTACTGAGGCGGGTCTGATGGCACTAAGGGAAAGGAGGATGAAGGTTACCAGCGAGGACTTCAAGAAATCAAAGGAAAATGTGCTGTACAGGAAAAAGGAAGGAACCCCGGAAGGACTCTACCTTTAAGGGGTCACCGTCTCATTTTATTCCACAGGTTTTTTTTATTTAGGTAATTGTAGGTTCATTAGACAATTTGTGTTACTGAAAGGAATATGGAGTTGAAATAAACGTACTAATTTAAACACATGTAACATTTTATCCTGTGTAATATTAAGTTGTTGTTCCTATAGGGTACATATGTGGTTTTTAAGGATACAGTAGTCTGATGATTATATACTGTAGTCCTGGTTACATCATTATCATTGGTATTGGTTGGTTTTGATGGTGTCCAAACATCTGAAGTTAGCAATTCGTTATTCTATCTATTTACACCTCGTCCCCACTCTAAGGACTTCCCTCATTGTGGATGGCTATGGCAGAAGAGTCTCCATGTTTCCCTGTTGTGGCATTCCCTCACTGTGTAATCTGTTATCTCTCCTTCCAATACTCATTCACTGTCTCATCACTTTACGTTGGCCTCCCTCTTGTATTCTGTCCTTCTACCTCACTCATGTACACTCTTAACAAACTTTCTCATTCTCATTCTCATCACATATGAAGCCACCTCATTGTACCATGCCTTACCTATTCAATAATTTCATATTGTAATTCCTTCAACTTCACTCATGTACACACACTCTTAACAAACTCATTCTCATTCCACTATCCATCTATCTATCCATCTGATATATATTTTTAAGAACACACCCCAGGAGATGACCACGGCAGAATATTTTACATTTTTTCCTGTTCTTTCTCTCACCTCCCCTTCCATGCTGGCACAGGATTGAACAAAGATACTTCAATTCATGTACCTCCTCCATTCTTTATCCATTTAGTCTAATCACACATTCTTTTGGACATTTAACTCTTATCCAATATAGGCAATCAAAATAAAACCTTTCACTTTTACTTCTTTCAAACACCATCACCTTACTTTTAATTATATTCACATTCAACTTCTTTTTTCCACACGCTATCAAACACATGTACCAGCTTTTATAATCCTCTTATCTTTGCAATCAGGACTGTATCGTCAGCAAATAGAGTTGTATTCAATGCCCATTTACCATTATTTACACACATTTCAGTTTCAACATCACCAACCTTTGCTTTCATCACTCATAACACCTATATATGTATGTATGTATAAGTATGTATAGCCAAGGGGACATCATACAACCCTATGTATGTATTTCAAACCTCCCATTTCTTTCTCTATTTATCCTGATACACACCTCACCTTCATTATAAAACACTTTCATCCTATTCAACAACCTCACACCTACATCACATACCTTCTATACATGCTTCATTGCCATATGATTAATTATATGATATGGTTTATCTAGATCTATGAATGCAGCATGATCTTTCTTCCCATTCATTAATATATTTCAACTACATACCCTTTGCTGTTGTACCTTTGCCAAAGTTAATACACATCATCATTATATACTGTCTTCATCTCCTCTTGACACCACACACACCCTTTATATATACTTCTTCTCCACTGCACGTAATCTTCACTGCTTGTCCTGCATTCCATATCCATGATTCTGATGCATATGTCACAGTATGGAGTAAAGTACTATTTTTTATAATCCTCTTAGCTACCATACTTTTCCTTCTTCTCAAGTTCTCTTCCTCCTCCTCCTCCTCCTCCTCCTCATTCTTAATTCCCTTCCATTCATATAACTCTTCAGTGTCTATGACCTATCTTCCTCTCACTTTGTATATCTTATCTCTTATCTTATCTTAAGTAGTTAAACTCTCACTTCCTTCATTTTCACTTCACATACTTTGCATTCTTACTCTATATAAGGTAGTATAAAAACAACCACTTCCTCTATATTTATCTCCCTCTTTTTCTCCCTCTCTCTTTCCTTTTTCTCTCTCCCTCTCTATGTTTCTCTCTTCCCCTTCGCCACCTCTTTTTCTTCCTCATTCCTTCCTCTCACCTTAAAAGAAAAACAACTTTATTCTTCTTGATAAATCACTGTTTCATAAAAATAAAAATAAAACAGGAAGGAAGATAAGCAACATAGCAGAAAAAAACAAAAAAATGAAGTCTTATTGCAAATCTTAACAATAACTGGCATTACTTAATTTAGTGTGGAGTACATAGTAGTAATTCAACCTGGTGGTGTTATTATAGTTGTCTAAATCATTGATCTTAATTATAATAGTATAGAAGAAGTTAAAGGACAAGGAGAGAGAGAGAGCGAGCGAGTTGGGGGGGGTAAAAATATGTTGTCAAAAAAGAAAGGTTTGGTGAGGAGGAGGAGGAAGAGAGGAAAAAAAAGTTGCAAATGGTACCCAAGGAAGAAATAATATGAAATACCATGTAGGTAGTTATAATATGGAGTGTGGATAAGGAGGTGAAATAGTAGAGTGGAGAGGTATAATAAAGGTGAAATAAGTGACATGAAAGAAGGAAGGAAGGATGAATGAAAGGAAGGGAAGAATGAGAAAGAGGGAAGGTATTATATTATTTCCCTGCCTGATGGAGGTACTACATATCATTTTCAAGGATTAAATTTTGCGTGACTTAAATAACCCCATCAGCACCATATCAAGATAATTATATGCAGGAAAAAGTGATATATGTATTAATTATACGTTGATGGTAAATGATGCGTAATATTGTAAATGATTATAATCAAATCTGAGGATTCCATATTTATCCGTTTGTTAAGCCGTATAACATTATATTGCAAACATTACATTATTGCCTGCTGTGCTACCTTCCAATATTACTTTTTATTAACCCCAAGTAAGAAAAACATCATGAATGCATAAATCTGAAATAAAACAGATTCAATATACTAATAGTAATGACTATGAGATAAAACTACGTGAAAAAAGGGAAATATTTTTAAAGAACTTTCGTATAAATGGCGCCATAAGGGAGGGAGAAGAAGCCCGCTGATTGGTGGAGGCTCGGGTGAGGCAGCCATTCAGCGTGAAGTAGCCTTGGCGGGGATGGATTTGAAGCATTGTTGAGTTTGTTGTCCTGCATTTTCACCTATTTTCCCGGGAAGGACACACCTCAGCCCACATTCACACCACCAGGAATACACATAAAGGTACTGTGAATACTCCTGAGGCAGTTAAATGGTGATAATAGACGGGATTGATGGTGAAAACAGCGTGTTAGTGTAAGCCTGTTGAGTGTTGATATGGAGGAGTGCTAGGTGGAAGATGGAAGGACGGCTGTATAACATATATTTATTTTTTACTCCACACGTCTCTCCACGCATCCCACAGCCTTGTATTTTTAAAGAGAGGAAGGTAGGTGTCTCTATTATATCTGTGGTTAGTAAAAATCGTCCATCTTGTATATAAGAGGAAATATGATCAATAATGTTCAATACGGTACTTTTTAAACTGGCAGTAATTATAAATATTGACATTTTTTTCGTTATGATGGTAATTTTTTTTTTTTTTTTTATTACCACGTGATTGAGGTTGAAACATGATTACTTTTTTATTATAGATATTAGTTATGCATTTATGTATATAATGTTACCTGGTTGTAGTACTTTAATTAAAGGTCTTCACCTGTACATAACGACCATTTATTTAGCTTGGTTCACCTTGATTCATTTATTTTTTTTTTTATTGATAAATCGTGTATATATGAGTGTGTGTGTGTGTGTGTGTGTGTGTGTGTGTGTTAGTAATGCGAAAGATTATGCATTAGGGTGTAGGCGGGAAAGCAAAACCACATGTATTAAAAAAAATAATAATTCAAGATAAAAAAAGATAATCACGGAAGGAGTGATTTGAAAAGTGAGTGATAACTGGTGATGGTGTGTGGGGTTTTATTATTTTTTATTTGTTTATTATTTATTTTTTCTAGCTCAGATTTTTTTTTCCGAACTGGGTAAGGTATTTGTATTATTATTATTTATTATTTTTCAAGGTTAAGGTAGGAAATAATGTACAAAGACCAATGTTATATAAGGTTAAGGAAGAAATATAACCCTAAGCCCTTAAACGTTTAAACTCATGTACGTAAGGTTAGGTTTAGTTAAAAAAATATAATAGTGCCTTTAGAAAATAAACCAAGCAACAACAACAACATGACGGGGTAGGAACAGTGCAGTTATGTTACTAAAAATTAACATAGACTTTTCTTATAGTTTGCCTTGATTTGATAACTGTAAACTTTGCTTCACCTACAAGCGTCAAGATAAATATTGTTGCTCGTTGAAATGGAGACAGCGTGTATATACAGTTAATTTAAATGCTGGTGTAGAATGTAATTGATCCCATTCCATTAAAGACTAGAGGAAATATTAAAAAGAAAGTGTAGTGTAATGTATATTGGTGCAGTAAGCTGGGTGATATTTGAATAAGGAAAGGTTGCATATTCAAACGAGTAACTTGTTATTTTTTCTTTCTAACTGACCATTTTTTATTGAAGTTGTTTTTCCTTCGTTACGTAACTTCATGAGTAGTGATTTGTTGCTTATATTCATGAACGTTGTGTGTTGTGTTTGAGTTGCTATTACACTGCAGAAAGTTTTGGTTAATTTTTTTTTTTTAATGCATGTGTGTATTATTGGTATTGGAATTAATGTCGAAATACTACTATTACTATTACTATTATTATTATTACTCTACTACTACTACTACTACTACTTCTTCTTAGCTTGAAAAGTGTTAATTATTGATAATGGTGACGGTAATAATCATAATATGGTTCATAATAAAATAATTTGTGTTCACGTGACTGATTACTTTTTATTAGGAGTGAACATACATAATATAGATCGAGACACAATTCCACCTGTGTATTTCCTGTATATATCGTTGCATAGTGTGTTGGAGTATATCTATACATACTTATACATAGCCGTGGCCTGAACCTTGGGTGTTGATGGTGAGTGTTGGGTGGGAGACTATATTAGATTGGAGGGGGAACATTTATATACTGATATGTCGAATGTTATGTAGTTTTTTTTTTTTTTTTCTCTCTCTCTCTCTCTCTCTCTCTCTCTCTCTCTCTCTCTCTCTCTCTCTCTCTCTCTCTCTCTCTCTCTCTCTCTCTCTCTCTCTCTCTCTCTCTCTCTCTCTCTCTCTCTCTCTCTCTCTCTCTCTCGCTCTGTTACCTAAATTTTTCGTCTGGATTTTTTTTTTTTTTTTTTTTTCATAAACTTAGGTGCGAAAGAGACAAGTCGTAGTAGAATATACTTATATTTATTTATTATTATTATTATTATTATTCAGCCAGGTCGCATATGATTATAATTAGGTTAGAATCTTGCCATTATATAACTCCCCATTCCTAGTATGTCGTAATATGTGACTTATAATGGAGACAGGCGGATCAAGGGGTGTTGGGGAGCCCCTCTTCTCTATTGCTTCTTACTACTTCTATATGACACAGAACGCGTAGAGGGAAAAGGGAGATGTAGGCTAGTATATAGATGCATAATTATTTCTATCCTCTCTCCTTATATCTTTGGTGTTCATTTATGAGTGGAAGAGGTTGTACAAATTATTATTATTATCATTATTATCAGTCTGTAAGTGAACGGAGAAACCAAACTTCCTTAAACAATAAATTCCCTGAAAACCTAATTACGTACCATAGATATCAACATATAGAAGTCTTTACAATTATTTATTTATTATTATTATTTTTTTTTTTACATAACGCCATACCTAGTCAGTACACGAAAGATAACTACTTACTTACAAATGAACAACCCTCCCTCTTGTCAGTTCAATACCAGACTACTATGCATAATAGGTGTACAAATATATCCCTTGGAAACCTCTAAATCTTTGGTATGTATGATTTAATCTCTCAATACTTCGTTCTATTTATCCTATGCCTAGATCGGGAGGGGGGAGGGGTCGGTAGGTCTTCATCCTATATTGTATGTATCTATAACACTAAATCTACCTATATCTTTTCTATATCAGCATAATCTAATCCTTTAACTAAATAACTGTTCTTTCTCCTCCCCATAATTTGTCTTCCCATCACCTCTACTATACCGTCTACCTTTTAAATTAACATAGCGCCATATCACCTTTTGCACTAACTACTTGACTAATTAACTATATAAACAACTATATTGAGTGAGATTATTTTTATTCCGTACAGCATGACAACCCGGCCCGCCACGCGAGGCCTCACCAACCGTCCGCAGAATGAGAACCTTGCACGGCCGCCTCTGCCAGGCCGCGCCAACGCTACCGCGGGCGTGGGGCTGGACCCTATCAAGATGCTCACCCTCAAACGTAAGGCTGAGGGTGTGCCAGAGGGATCAAAGGCACCTAAGAAGAGGTCGGCGCTAGGAGAGATCACTAATGTAAGTAATGATGGTGGTGTTTGTTTTATGTGTATATGTATTATAATTGTGTTACGTTGATTTGAATGTACTTGAAGGAGACTGGTTTGTTCCCAGTCAGTTTGTCTCCCTCTATCCTATTCTCATCCTCACTTCCCCTCAATACTTTCACGAACACAGTATCAAGACAGCCACTGAATTGAATGAAGTGTGAAGTGATCATCAACATACTTTTTCTCATTATTGGAGTATGATATTAATTGAACCTTTTACCAGAAGTTGATTTTTATATTTATTTATTTTTAATTAATTTTTTTATAGATACCAAAAACTTATTGGAATATTTTTATAATGTTTTCCTCTGCATCATTATTATAGTGTAATGCATTTTTATCTTTTGTTTTTGTTGTTCTTGAATTCAAGCAATATTAAATATAACTTAAAATTAAATAAGGACAGTAAAGCAGTTATCTTGCATATTCATTAAGCGCGCACACACACACACACACACACATTCACACACACACACACACACACACACACACACACACACACACCAGAGGAACATATAGATGTAATTAAAAATTTTTGGTGACACATTCTTGATGCTAAGAAATATACGGATGGCGTTTCATTTCCTAGATAAAGATATGATGAGAAAAATTATAACTTTAATGTTAAACCAAAACTGGAATATGCACAAGTAATATGGTTCCCTCAAAAAAAAAAAAAAAAGCATGTGTTGAAATTAGAAAGAATACAGAGAATTGCAACTAAGATGGTGCCAGAATTGGAAGAACCAACATATGAGGAAAGATTAAAAGAAATACAACTAAACACACTTGAAAAGATAAGAGAAAGAGGAGACTTAATTACAATGTTTAAATCTATGAACAACCTGTAAGAAACATATAAAACAGATCTAATACTCAGAAGATTCACACTTGTCTATTTGTATCATTGTATCCCTTTCATGCTTTCTTCCCTGTGGTAGTCTCTCCCCTTATACTATGCCATACACACAGTCTGCCTTATCAACCCTCCCCTCATCATCTCCTCACACACTACATTACTTACTCTATCAAAGGAGTGATGATGCTCATATACCCAGCCTCCCTGTCTTCACTATCCCATACATTTTCAATACATCTCTACACTTACATCCACGTTTATAAACCACTTACTCCACTTTGCTCTCTTACTGTACCTCTCTCATGTACCTTGAAGTCACCCCATTACCTCTCTTTCTCCTCCTCATCCTCATCCTCATCTTCATCCTCATTCTCATCCTCATCCTCATCCTCATCCTCATCCTCATCCTTCCTCTCCTCCCAGGCCATTGAGAAGAAGCTGGGCGAGAGCAAGGCTAAGAAGGGAGATGCCAATAAGGTCCCGAGGCTGAAACGCAGCCGCTCCACCGTCTCCCTGATCAAGGCCGCAACAGGGAAGGCCAGCAGCAAGGAGGCAGTGCAGCTGTCATCCATCAGGTCCAAAGGGGAGCAGCTGGCTGAGGTGCAGATTAAGGACATCCCACAAAAGAGTAACCAGAAGAGTAGTGTTGCAGAAAGCACCTCCTCCTCCCACGTACAGGAGCTGAGTAAGGATGTGTCCTTCTGTGACTCCTTACCTAACTCACAGGACAATGCTGCTGCTGCTGCCGCACAGGAGTCAAAGGGAAGCATGGATGATTCTGCCTTGTATCTCACTGCCTCGGAGGGAAGGTAAGGCTGGCGTGTGTTGGGGGTGTTGATGTAGGTTTCATGTAGTTTTTATTTTATTTTATTTCTTTAGGATGGTTGATGCACTTTTTCTGTATTATTTGTTTTGTTTCCTTGCAGCTCTCCTTTTATTTTTATTTGATCCCGTACCATACAAATAATCAAAGGTATATTCATGCTACCATTCCTATTATTATTGCACATCACAACCCTTCCTGCACTTTCTTTTGTAAATGGCTATCTAAAAGGAGTGTGTTGCGGTCCCACAGTCCCCTGCAACACAAAGTGGTCCCCAAGCCTTCAGAACAAGTGGAGGAGAAGGTGGTGCTGCCCGAGGGAGTGGAAGACTATGACATGGAGATGAAGGAAGACCCATCGGCCGTGGCAGACTATGCTAATGATATCTTCAAGTACTACCGGGAGAGGGAGGTGAGTGTGTGTGTGTGTGGTAGCCTGTTACATTATTCTTATACATATCCTACACTACCCTCACATATTTATCTTGGTTCCCCATCATGAGCTTCTAAATATCCATAAATACTCAATGCAACTAATTCCTTTGAGTCTTTATCCTTCGCTATTAACACACTCAAAGCAAACATTAATCTGTGTTCATATTCTTTCTTTATATGAAACTACGTATATGGCTGTTGATACATGTTCATCTCTGCTCTCAGTTAAGGTTTCATCATTTCCCATAACTTCATGCTAAGTGTACTGAACCTTGTGTGTCTATGGTAAGTAAGTATAGTTAGTGCAGATCTACTCTTCTCCTACACTCTACACTCCTTCAGCATCCTCTCACTTACCTAATTCTTGTTCAATAAGTAACCTGAAGTCCATTGCAATCACCACCCACGGTACATTCTCTTCACCTCCACTACACTCTTAACACATATTTTCTCTATCAAATTTTCCCCTACTCTATTTTGCCTCCCATCCACACCATGACAAAATATTGAACCCACCTTGATGCTCCTTGCCTTACTCCAACTGATTCCACTTGTGTCTTATATTCATTGTATGTTTACCTTTATCCTCTCCATCCTATCTTCCAATTTTCTTCCTTTATCTATATTAGTTAGAACCGACATGAAAAGTTATCTCTCACTTACACATTTCTGCCTTTTCTCCTATCTCATTTTTCTAGATATACTTTCCTCCTTACCTTTTCCTCCTTTGGTTAATACATATAATCATCTAGCTTCTCTCCTAAGTATATAAATGTAGATAGTCCCTGTTAATTAAAGGTAAAGTATAGTAATTAATATCCTGTACCTTCCTTCATTTGACCATCATCATCGTTTCACTAACTAATGATAACTTTTAACTTTACAGAAAAGCTTTGTGATTGAGAAGTACATTGAGAGGCAACCTGATGTGATGCGTAGTATGCGGTCCATCCTAGTGGACTGGATGGTGGAGGTCCAGGTGAGTCACAGGTGGAAGAGTGAAGAGATAAGTGGAACAACTATAATAGATGGTAATAATAATAATGATTGAGATACAGGAGACCAACACTGACCTTCCTTCCTTCCTTCCTTCCTTGCTTGCTTCTCTGCTGCAGGAATCTTTTGAGCTGAACCACGAGACTCTGTACTTGGCTGTGAAGATCATGGACTTGTACCTGACCAAGGCCACCATCAAGCGTGACTGCCTCCAGCTGGTCGGCTCCACGGCTCTATTCATTGCTTGCAAATTTGATGTGAGTAGCGGCAGCAACAATGTGGTGGTCATATATTAGCTGGCATGTTTTTGGTCTAATGCAATATTTTTCTTTTTTATTTAACTGAGACAAAAAAAAACCGGAAAGTCTCCTAGATGGTGACTTGTTTCCTTCGTAATGAGTGAACTATGTAATGTAATGCAATGATACTTTTCTCTCTGTTTAACTGGGGAAGAAGAAAAAAACTGAAGACCTCCTACACTGCCTTATTTCCTTGCCTTTCTAACAGGAACGAACACCTCCCTACGTTGACGACTTCCTCTACATCTGTGACGACGCATACAAACGGAAGGAACTCATCGCCATGGAGATCAAGATACTGAAGAAGATTGGCTTTGACCTTGGGGTGCCTCTCTCCTACAGGTTCCTGCGTAGATATGCAAGGGTGAGGGAGAGTGTGTGTGTGTTTCTGACGAATGGAAAGTGTTGCGGAAAATATTTGTCAGTCAGAAAACCGATAGCATTGAATGTTAGTTAGTTGTGATTTGTATTCATGTGTTTGTGAATTTATACCTTATCCCTTCAGTAACCTTATTGTGTATTGTATAAGGATAAGGCAAGGTGGTAGAATTCTTTGTATTTTGATTCAATGGGGTTAGAATCCACCTTTTATAACGCGATTTATTGATCGCATTATTGGGTTTGTCATGTTCAAACTAAAAAATAATAAAATAAAACATTAAAAAATGATGCAATATAAAATGATAAATTGACAGCCTTTCAAACTATAAAAAAAAAAAAAATAAAATAAATGGATATAGAAAATTAAATGAAAAAAATCTCTATTAGTGTTAATGGTGTTTGCGTTGTTTCAGTGTGCCAAGGTAGGAATGGAGGTGATGGTGGTGGTGTTAATGTTAATGGTGTTTGTGTTCGTGTTTCAGTGTGCCAAGATCGGTATGGAGGTGGTGGTGGTGTTAATGTTAATGGTGTTTATGTTGTTGTTCCAGTGTGCCAAGGTCGGTATGGAGGACCTGACCTTCACCCGTTACATCCTTGAGTTGAGCCTCATGGACTATGATCTCATCGACTCATCAGACTCTGCCTTGGCTGCTGCTGCCCTGCTGCTGTCACGCTGCATCAAGGGGGAGGAACACTGCTGGACACCCACCTTGGAGTATTATTCTGGTGAGGACCAATACCTGCCTACCTACTGTTCTTTCTGTCTTTTCTCTATTTCCTTCCTTCCTTCCTTCTCTTCTCTTTTTCTTTCCCATTTTTCTCTAATTATTTTTCATTCCCTTTTCCTTTCTCTTTCCACTTCCTTCCTTCTCTTCTGTGCTATCCTACCTTTTTTTCCCATTTTCTCAAATTATTTTTCACTGCATTGGTACAAATTTTAGTGGTTTATTTTATTAGTGAAAATTGACATGTTCTTGCCTTATAATAATTGCAAGGGTTGGCAGCTTGAAGTTACTCCTTATGTGGTGGTGTGGCATGTATTTTTTTGTATTCCTCATGTGTTATAGTTTCTTTACTTACCATACCTTGAGTCTTTCCCTTCATCCTGCATGGAGTTTAAGGTATAAGGTCAAGATGTTACTGACCTTCCATGTTATGTTCCCCGGCAGGCTACAAGATGGAGGACATTTACCACTTGACTCAGATCCTCCACAGCATGATGTGCCAGCCTCCCAAGGAACACCTCAGCACCATCCGCAACAAGTACTCCCACAAGTAAGTGGACAACAAACACACACACACACACACACACACTCGTACATAGAGTTGTGCCGTGTGTATTGCCTTGTATTGGTTCACTCTATTTCAGTGTTTTCACGTTTTTGAATTGCTTTATTTCTTTTGTTTTGTTTTAAATGTCTTGTTGACTTGGGTAATGTTTTGTTCTGGTATTTCTTTGAATAATGTAAGGTGATGCCAATCATACAAATTAAGGAAGCAGTCTTCAAGAAGTGTAATTATGTGATAATTAAAGTTTCATTTGTTTGTTTTTCAGAGTGTTCTATGAAGTGGCCAAAATTCCGGTCCCAGAGAAGTTACCACTGTAATGATTGAGTCTAAATGTTGGTGGTAATGTACAAATATTTATTTATGTCTGGGAGGCATAGGTGCAGCAGTAGTATTGACTCACTACCAGTTCTCCGGAGACAGGAAAGATGGATTGTAGCTTAGGAAAATTTTATATTAAGAATTTTTTATTATTAGTGTGTATGTTATGACAAATATGTTTTATGAAGTCGATTAATTCTGATACATATCACCTCTTTTAGACCTTTACTGTATTGTTTATGCTACCAATGTGTTCCTTGGTACCCTTTCTTAAGACAGACAGCTTGGCCAGGCTGGAGCAGTCTGAGTAACTTGTAGATACCTTGTACATATCAGATATTAGTTCATAGGATAATCTATATTCTTATTACTCTCAGTATGTCATTGTTTGCCTTTGTTAAAGATAAGTTCAGTTTCCTTCGCTCACAGATGTTCCTTCACTTAGTCCTGAGTCCTTCACTACAAAAGCTTATCTTCTTTAATGAAACTGTAAATTCTCAGAATAAACACAAATATATACAAAAACTTAGTGCAATTTATTTAGTCTTTTATGTTGGTTGAAGTGGCCTTCTCTTCTCCTTTAGGGGTCTAGGGGCTAAGTGAGGTGTATGGGTGTGTGTATGCGAGCCTTGTCTCGGCTATCCCAGACAGGGAGATGACAGCCTAGTATAGAGATAGATAGATAGATATTTTTATTGAATGTGGTGAGTATATTACACTCCTGCTTCTGCTCATTGAAGATGTATTATTATGTAGTAACGTGTTGAAGTTTTGTCATGTTCTCTTTAAGCAATTTTTGTATTTTAGCGTAACATTTAAAATTAAACTAGACTTGAGTTGCTGTACATGCATGGTGATGATTGTCTCATCCCTCACTGCTAATGCTGCCTCCCTATGAGGTTATATCAAAGTTAAATATTGGAAGGGAGTCAATATCAGTCCTGAAAAGCACACTAATGGTCCTGTATCATCACCATTCCTGCTGCAGACAGAATAAAGACTTCCTCAGGCAACTCACACCCAGGGTAAGGGAAGGGAAAACCAGACCCCAACACTGTGAGTCAATGCAGACAATGTGCAAAGATGTGCTCAATAAATACCATTATATATAAGTTGCTTCAGTTTATTGAGAACTCCCACAGACATAACAAATGGTCATAGAAAGATGCTGAGGCTACCACCCTAGTGTGGCCACTTGAGGCCGGCCACCACCAGTCTGCTCCATAGGCCAGACTCTCATGCCCAGTGAAGGAAGACACTTTCTGGAGTGTGGAGCCAGAGGTGTCTACAACGTGGCAGCCATTGTGCATGCAGGCAGCTAATAAAAGATTCTCAGGTCCAGGCTCCCATTTTAGTCGCCAAACGCCACCGCCGAGTCCAAGCTCACACACGGGGGATCTAGTTCTCCGAGTATCCCACAGACACACTTTCTCGTCATAGCTGCCACTCACCACAGTGAACTCTGACTTGGTGCTGGCGTGGATGCTTGTCACCCCTGCGCTGTGCTGGCTTCTGTTGGTGAACACTGGTGCTGCCGGGTCCTGGCGCACGTCAAAGCAGCGCAACTTTCCATCGTCTCCCCCAGAGTAGAGGATGGTGTTGTTCCAGTAGTTGAAGCCCGTTATCCAAGCTTCATATTCATGAGCTGGAAACCTTTGCTGCAGCTTCAGTTCCTCATTGGCTAGTTGTATCACAGTTATTTTACCTTTAGAGTCACTGATGGCTATTAGTGGATCGTCACTGGAGTCTTTCCGAGTGGACCAGTCAAGAGAGAGGGCCAGAGTGTCTGCCTTGGCAATACTGTGTTGGCACAAAAGTGTGAGTTGTGGGCCAAGATCACTGTTGGACTCAAGCCTGTACACTACAAGCTGACCAATAGCATTAGCAACACCCAACAGAACTTTTCCTTGCACACTGTGACAGCACCACTTCAGGTCCAGGATGGCTGGCATGTCAATCTGCTGCAACAACACCAGTGACTTGTCCTTCATCTGTTTCAAGTACAGCCGGCCAAGCCTCTTCTTGGGAAGGTCATTGGCATCAGCACCATCAGGACAGTCAGGGTCAGCCAGCTGGTAGGTGCCCACAGCCAGGATATCCTGGAAAGGCTCTACAGGACAAAACTCTGCTGAGTCTGCACTGAATTCTGTATCCCATGAGAACAGTGTCTTCACCTGGTGGGTCATAGCTCATGCTGGAAGGAACACAAATCAAAGGTTTAAATGACACATGGGTAAGATGGGCAAGCATACACTAATTACCTACCAACACTTCTATACATGTTATTTATTACCTGTGTGCTTACACAGCTGATGTTCTGGCTTTTACTTGAAACATACATTCTTTTTGTAAGGTTACACATCATGGCATAAGACAAATTCGCGGTGATATTTTGTATTTTTACTAAGAGCACATTACATATAATTCCAATAAGATGATCATGGTAGTATAAAAATCTGATATGTATTACTTGAGCTTGTATATTAATCATGATATGGATAAAAAGTATGTAATGCAAACCTGAAACTGATTAGCCCTGTTGTGGTGACGGGTTCAGTGTGACAGCCAGTGGTGCCAAATTTCATTCTTCATTGCCGCTAATCTGCTTTACAGAACTTCCTAAATTGGGTAGCTCAACCACTAGGTACTATTCTATTAATAACCAAGCTCTTTTATGACTAAATAAAATACATATACATAAAATAATAGCAAAATAATATAATCTAGTTTGGGAATACTGGATTGGCACCACGGATAGGCACGCCAGACAGACACGTGTTGCGGTGCGTGGAGGACAGCAGCAGGTAAGTACACACGTCTATAGTGTCTACATCAATCCTTAATGAATCCCACTGCCTTGCCTTGGCCATCCTTGTGTGTGCATCACTTTTAACCTTGAATACCAGCACGTTATTCATTAAACTAACCCAATATTTAGAACAAGTACAGTGTCCTACAATGGAGGCACCACTTGACACACCAAGGCAAGGGTTGACGGAGCCTTCATTGAGTCTGTATGTTTAGAGTAGGTTAGTGCCAAGTGAGCCATAAGTTCACTGAACCTACTCTTCACATAACTACTGTTTTTTTCTGTTTTATATAGCTAGGTTTGGGGTAAAATTTTACATCTTCACCATATTGGCGTTTGTTTACGTCTGCGTCTTGCCTCTGCTCCTCGTCCAACTCCCTACTTTTGGTCATAGAGAACTTTTGATAGCTTCTATATTAATGTAACCTAACCTAACCAAACCTTAACCTACATTGGCAAATAACAGAACCTTGTTTAAACCAAACTAAACTTTATTTTTCGAAGAGGTCTCACAGAAACCATTGAATATCTCACTAACTAAGAATTTGCGACGGAAATGTAATTAAGAAAACCTCAAAATGCATCAGGTAATGCAAATATATAACTCTGGAGAGGCTAGAAATTTGAGGGGACACAAGAAAAACTTGTAAAAAGGAATTTGCTTGAACAATACAAAAAAATGTACAGTTTCCCCCAAAGAAGTATAGATACTTAGAATGGACTGAAGGAAGAGGTGTTAATGGCAAAAAAATTTACAATTGAAGGCAGTGGCGGCTCGTAGTTAGAATTAGTGGGGGTGCTGCTTCAGAAAAAATTTAGCCACTTTTAATATTGTGTAAAAAGGTCAGCACTGCGTGAGTGACAGTGCTCTCTCCCTTGTGTGCAGCTTCCTATCTTGGACATGTGTGCATGCGCACAACATGTGAATTAAATAGAATAGCTGAAAGCAGGATAATAATTTAATTCTACAATTTAGCACATTCAAGAATATGGTGCATGGTTTTTAAGCACAACACACGCGGAGTCAAAAAGCAACACTACATCCCGCTAGCTCACCAGGGTCGGCACTGCGGTGAGTGCGCTCTGCGTGTGTGCGTGAGCTATAGTGCTCTCTCTCCCCTAGTGGCTCGGTCCCATCTCGGACATAGGCGCATGACAGCCAAGCACGGCACCGCTGGAACTGTGAAGCACACAGTTCTATATAAAAATGTTTGTATTATTTTCATAAACTAGGGGATGGCTACTGACATTAAGCTTAAGGATTATATAATGTACATGTATAAAGAAAGAATTAAAGGAAAAAGGACTCATTATATTGAATGTTATCAATAATATCGAGGGGAAAATAGGGGATGCTGCAGTTCCACAGCGCCTATACACGAGCCGCCACTGATTTTAGGACAAACTGGACAAATATAGTTACGGAGACAGGACCACACGAGTGTAGCTCAGGCTCTGTATACTACAACTAGGTAAATACCACACCATCACACTGTTACATCTGAACCATCCAACACATCACCATAACACATTGGGTGTTACTTTAGTATGTGTTCTACCGCAGTACCACAGTCTACAGTGGTGTGGGGTGTGATCTACCCCTTTACAGGTCCACATGTCCCCTACCCATGATCTGAAGGGATTAGTTACTGGTCCACAGGTCATAGGTCAGGTAGTTAACACAGGTCAGGTTATCATAGGTCACAGTTGTTCTATATATGGTGAACAAAGATGATCCTCCTCAGTTTAGTCACAAACTTCCACCTACAAGTATTTCACTCCACATTGAAATTGAAAGAACTTTATCTAAGTGTAGACACAGTCAGAAGAAACTACAGTTGCATTTCTTTATAATAATAATATTCTGGATGCACCACAGCAAGCTGATCTGTGTCATCGATATGGTAGTGTCATGCAGGAAAAAGAAAGCATGAGAGAAATGCCAAACTAAAATACTCTGATTCCTATCATTCAGTGGGAATGTGAAGCTGGTTCAGTGATTCACTCTGATGAATGGCTGCATATGGGAACTTAAATAATCTGGGTTATTGCCATAGTACAGTGAATCAAGAAAATCACGTGGATCCAGTAACAGGAGCAAACCCTCAAGGAATAGAATGATCGTGGTTGGATGCCAAAACATGTATTTTAAAGAACACGAGAAGTGTTAGCAAAGAACTGTTTCAGTCACACCTTAATAATTTTTGCCAGAAAGTACATACTTAGAAAAAATTTACCTGATTTGTATATAGTATTTTTGAACAATATTCGTAATGTATACCACTGATTGTTGATGCATGATATACTACTGCATTACCAATGTGATGTTATTGTTCATTAATACATTGATTAATAGATTTAAAAAAATTCTTCCATGGAAATAATTCATTAAATTCACAATGTAACAGTGTAACGTGGTAGATCTCGTACTAAAGTAGAAGCGGGTGGTAGATGGCATACTATAGTAGAAACAACATGGTAGACTGCATACTACAGTAGCACCACACATTGTTACACCCGAACCGTCCAACATAACACACATACACTTTAGGATTCTCAGACCAGAGGAAGCATAATAAAACTCATCCGATGCTACTTATGAAGCTGCACTGAAGAACACCACGGAGAGTTAGGTGTTAGATATTAAGGTTAAAGTAACATTAAATAAACTCAAAATACGTGAGGATATATCAATATTGCAACCAGATGCTCTAAAACAAAGTTGACAAACTTAATTTAATTGAAGTGATGCACTCCATCATTATAATGCTGGTTTGTGCTCGACTTTATTTTTCAATGGATATCCTGTGCAAGTTGTTATTATTTTTTTTAAGTAATGCTCGTGATCTCACATGCAATATAAACTTTGCTTCAAGGTTCAGGTCATTATCATCAATACTATATATATATATTATATATATATATATATATATATATATATATATATATATATATATATATATATATACATATATATATATATATATATATATATATATATATATATATATATATATATATATAT